>VYZT01058909.1:8725-18941 GCA_013400735.1 Pomatostomus ruficeps | reverse complement strand
AAAAAAAAAAAAAAGTTTTTTAATCCCACTGCCACCCTCTCTAAGAGCTACCAAAGCAAGACGAATAGTTCAATACTTCCAAAATATTCCTTCAGACTCACTCCAGCTTAAAAGCCAAAATCCGGTGCGTATCCAAAGCTTGAGCTTGCTATTATTGAGAAGCAGAAATGCCACAAAATTACCAGAGGGCTGTGAGGTGCACATGCTGCACTACCAGCTGAGATCAGCAGATCACATCTGCATTCTCGGAGCAAGCACTGCTGACCTTCAAAGTACAGAGCAACAGTACAGGAAAACAATCCAACATCTAGGGCAGGGCAAGAAGAGAGGAAACACTTCCGCCTAAAGCACATTTTAGAGCAGCTTTCCTAGATAAGAAAGAGTCCATACCAAGAAATGCATTTTCTTAAAATGCTCCCATGTTCTTTGAACCCATTAACAATTTCAGTCATGGAAGTTCAACCACATTTCACCCCATTGTATTAAGGAATATTTTCTAGAGTTACATCTGTCCTAGTAAAAGTAGGTGACACTATTTTTACATACTATTTGTTTCATTTACTGATCAAAATACTATGTTACTAATAAGTAACTTGCATTTTAATGTATCTAAGGAGCTACAAGTATGAATACTGTGTGAGTTCTGTATTACTGGTGGTTAGACAGCCTAGAATTCTTGTATTTATCACAATTTTACTTACTAAATCCATCTTGCTATAACATTTTATTAAAGAATATTATCAAGAGATTAAATGTCTACCAGCCTTAAAATTTTCCATTACACATTTACGTACATGAACAATACTGAGGGACACTCTTTAACTGTTAGAACACAAAATATCTCAAATATTAAAATCATCTTCATTTTGCAAGAGTTATACCTAGAGCACCACAAAATTTTAGTAGAATTTTTTTTAATTTAAGGTAGATAAATACCTACTCCTGCTAATGTTCGGCTGTTAAAACATCACTCTACGAAAACATGTAAGAGACTGTCCTTCCACGGCACCTTAAACCAGTCTAAGAGTGGCCAAGGTCCTACCTTCCTTCTGATCGTAGAGTTACTGTAAAGGAGGGGGTAAGATTTTCTGTAAGCATTCACACAACTGCACAGCAAACGTGAAATAAACACATACTAGCAAAACAGTTCTTTCATTTTGACCCAACCCCTGACTTGATTCACCATGAACGCTGCAAGTAAGAGAAGGAGCACAAAAACAGGAAAAAGAGATGAGTCTGCAGAAGGAATGTGACACTGCTTCCTGCAACTGCCTTAGGACAAGTTAAAATAATTTTGAAACTTCAGCTCTCGTGTCTGTCTCACTACTTCTGACAAAACCATCGCGCCAGCGCGTCCCTGACACAGCTCTCCTGGCATAAGCCCGAAGTGCAGTTACACAATCCTTGCTTGTCTCACTACGGGACAGTGTGGTCAAACTGGTAAAGCTGTGCTATGAAAGGTGTGTACGTAACTGCACACGTACACTCCTGTACTGCTCTAAGGGCCCCTGCACAGGCTGTGGTGAGCCGTGCAAGATATTTACAGCACCTTGGAGCATAAATCATGCGCAGGATTTACCCAAACGTGACCTGAGCTCACTAAGATACTCAACATCAGTGTGGGCATAGTGCAAAGGACTCTTGTTCCCTTCAGGGAAGTAAGGGGAGAAAGAAAAGATGCATTTTTCCTACCTTTTTATGCATGGTTCTGTTTTTGATGTAGAACAACTGAAATACCCTGCAGATAAAGCGTACTTCAATAATAATTTTGAACCATCCTTTGAATTAGTCGTCTTGTGAACATGCAAAACCATTTGATGCAGACTCTGTAGTCAATTCTGTATATCTACCCTACTTAGGTTGTTAGGAATTCTACATAAAGAGGAATCACAGGATTCAGTTCACTTTAAGTTGATAATGCTAATTTACTCACAGTCTCAGAGCTTGAAGACTTGTGAAAATAGCTCAGAACATTTTTTCAGTACTAGCTTCCCACATGGACACCCTTATTCCAAAGTGGAAGGGCTTACCTAAACACCATGAAGACTGTAAGAGCTTCCAGAAAGGGAGCACATGCAACACGGCTACCATGATTTCCATTCATGTATGCTACCTTATTTCATAACAGCCTCATGCACTTTAACACATCCTAACATAGCAAAAACTCAAAAACACTTTCTCACAGTTCCCTTTCAGCTAAAAATAAAAAGTGATATATATTCAGCTTGAGCTACGATACCTGTTTAATCAAAATATGGACTAACGTATTTGTGGGTTTGAGCTTTTTCCTCCCTTCCTAAAACACTCCATAGACGTATTTTAGAATCTGAAGGCATGTTACCTTAAACTTGCTTTTTTTACAGTAAGTAGCCTTATGGTCTTTCATTAGTCTTTCCCAACGAACTGTTGATCATACTGGCTAACAATGAATAAAAATTACAAAATAATGACCTTCAATTAGTTTCCCGTGTGTTCTGTGACAAGGCAGACAGCACAGCCCCTACCAGCAATCCAACAGAAGAATGACACACAGGATGAGCCCAGCTCTCTCAGACACTGGCATAGCCAAACTGGAGTTATACTGCAGGACCGACTTTTACAGTGTCCAATAAAGCATAAGCACTGAATGAAGCTTCTTCTGTAGCCATGGAAATTCACAGTATCTCCCTTCTGTGCAGACACTTTGAAGGATAGACAGGAGCAATCCATGACCTTAGCACAATTCTGCTGCAATATACTAGATTAACAAACACAGGTCTGGTCCTCAAACAAAGTTATTTTTGCTGCTCACAGGGATACTTTATTTATAATGCAAATACTATTTTGTTAAATACTCAGGGCAAGCATATTCAAGTGCTCCCAATTCAAATACTACAAATATTAACACTGATATCATCTCAAGGGAAAATGCTGGATAAGTCAAGAGTGCAGAAGTGGACTACATCTAATTCAGAATATTTGATGATTCTGTGAAACATCCCTAGAGTGCCATACAGAATATTATTTGCCAAAATTCCTACTCTTTGCCATAAATTGATTCCTTTTTCTAAATCTAAATTGCTGAAGTTTTACTTAGCTTGTCAAAGACAAAAAGATAGCCTGCATTTTAATGATAAACTTTGACCTAAAGCGTTTTCTCAGTTTAATACCAGCAGCAATTATTAGTGTAAAAGTGATGTAGTATAATAATGACAACAGTCCTTATTAGGATTATGAAATCTAGGAAGCTAGAAACCATTTAACAGGTAAATAATTTAAGAACTACTCTCAGTAGCTGCACTGTTTAATGCAAAATAAAGGCCACTGGACTGTTAACCAGCACTTTCTTGCAGTTTATACTTACACAAATTTACTAACATAAAATGTTAACTTCATTTAAATCTCATACTATGTAAAGTGAACTAACCTTAGGACTCGTACACTTCTTTCCTATTAAAGCCAAACTCCTGGAAACAAGCACAGAAGAATGAATGGAAGACTGGAATTGGCAAAGAATTGGCTAATTTCTAACACTGCTTTAGGTCCGCAAAGAGTTGTGATCAAAGGGTACCATCATCAACTACAGTCTATCCCCTCATCCTAAACTGACTAACCCGCTCCTGTAACCAGGGACTGCTCTCTTTCCTCAGGTTTTTATGACACTACCAAAGACAACCACATCAGTCTGACTCCAGTAGAGACTTAAGTTTTTCTTTTTCTGTTTTCCACTTACTCCCAAAATCTTTAGAATTCTGCCAGCTGGTATGTAGACCACTCACTTGAAATCTCAACCCAGCTGGATACATGTTAACATGAAAAAATCTCATTAAGTGAACACAGGAAAAGCAATAGATTTTGCCCTCTCTGCACGAGTATTCCCACTACCAGTACCTGAAAAACTCATAGGTCTGGTCAAATGATCAGTGACATTGTATGTTATATTTTAAATCACAGATTTAAGTAGAATTCATAATACTAGTACCGATTAGTATCTACATAATACTGATCCTTAAAGTGCACTGGTATTATATTCATAGAACTTGAAAAACATCTACACTGTTCAGGTAAAGAGGTGTTAAACTACAAATAACCTAATAATTCTGAAAGATCATCCTAGAAGCGAGAATAACATGCAGTTTTCTCAACACTTACGGACAAACTTGTTTGATGGCAAAGACTTACAGAACCATTCTCCATTATTTTCCAGCACAAACTAGAAGATATAACCAACACACCACAGACAGAATTAAGAAAACCAACGATGCACAGCAATGGCGTTTCACTATCCCTTTTATGTAGTTACAGGAAACAAGTCTAAACCTTGTCTTGCCTAAAATTGTTGGCATGGCTAAAAACACAGTAGAAAAAATTACATTTGGCAATGTACAGAAGATCTCATAAACAACTATTTTAAAGTTAAGATGATCTTCACATTTCAGAGAAATGAAGCTTAAACAAGCAGTACAAATGTTGCATTTGTTCTACCTTCAGGGTTCCAAACTAGAACTTGTTAAACATAAAAACCCTTAAAGCTTTGCATCTACTGGAAAAACCCAGCCTCCAATTTGAAAAGGAAGAGGATTCATTATTGTCCTATAAAATAGTGGAAACTTTTGAACAAAAAATAAATGGTCTACTTTAAAATTTTTCAATTTATTTAGAGGGGCAAGTTTTACCAGATGTGGTGACAGAGTTGGAACCCTTGTATGTTGTCTTTGACAGAAACAACACACTAATTAAAATCCAAACTGATACTAGAGATTCTGTAATCATGCAGATAGAGACAGCTGGGTGGCTTCTAGTCCCTACCTCCTGCTCAAAGCAGGTCCAATGAGAAGGTTGTTGTTAAGTTTTCAACAGCTCCAAGTACAGAGATTCTGCAATCTTGCTGAACACGCTGCTTAAACGTTTGACTACTATCATTGTAATTCTTTTTTCCCCAGTGTGTAGTCAGAATTCCCCATGTTCCAGCTTGTGTCTGTCACCTCTCATCATATTCCCATGCGCTTCTGAGACAAGTCTGGCTCCTCTGAAGAGACTCTCATTAGGTATTATTTATAGATAAGAGGAAGATGTCCCTCTCAATAGTTCTCTCAACATCAACTCTTTCACCCTCTTTTCACACATCTTGTGCTCCAGTCCCTTAACCACCCTGACGGTGTTCTGTTGAGCTCACTCCAGTATGTATCTGGACACAGAACACCACACATGGTCTCATAAGCACAGAACAGAGGTGAAGAATCACTTCTCACAATCCACTGACTATATTCTTGCTAATGCAACCCAGTATGTGGTTGGACTTCTTTGCCATCATCATGTTCAACTTGCTCTTCACGAGGTCATGAAGTTCTTTTCCTGTTGGACTGCTTCGTTTCCAGTCAGTCTCCAGACTGTACGTATGGATGCATGGAGTTACTTCCACCCAAGTGCAGGATTTGGCACCTACCTCAGTGGAGCTTCAAAAGGTTCCTGCCTGGACATTCATTTCTCCAGCCTACTAAGATCCCTTTTTGCATAGCAGTCTCAAGCTCCAGTGCGCTGAAAGCCGCCTCACGCGCACTTTTTTAATCATATGCAAGTCTTCTGAGAGACTGAGGAGAGACTGGTACCACTATAATAATGAGAGTTTAAACTTTCTTATGTTTACACCTTTTTTACCTTTACAGCTTTTAATTGACTAAGCACACTCTAGCTTTATTCACACAAACAGTTGTCCTGGTTTGGGCTGGGATAGAGTTAATTTTTTTCCTAGTAGTAGGTACAGGGCTGAGTTTTGGATTTAGTCTGAGAATAATGTCGATAAACACACTGATGTTGCTGGGTACTGCTTACTCTAAGTCATGGACTTTTTAGTTTCTCATGCTCTGCCAGCAAACACATACACAGGAAGCCAGGAGGGAGCATGGCCAGCACAGCTGACCTGAACTGGCCAAAGGGATATTCCATCCTGGGGGGATTGGCTGGGAGCTGCCAATTGCTGCCCAGGGATGGGCCGGGAACAGGTGAACAGGTAGTGAGCAACTGCACTGTGCATCCCTTCTCTTTCTCTGGTTTTATCCCTCTCTCTTTGTAATCACCATTATTATTATTATTATTATATTTTACTTTATTTCAATTATTAAACTGCTCTTAACACATGGGTTTTACCTTTTTCCAATTCTCCTTCCCAGTGCATTGCGGGGAGTGGGGCATCTGACTGAGCAGCTGCACAATACTTAGCTGCCCACTGGGATTAAACAGCGACAACAATCCCACTGCACTCACCAAACCTCTACCGACTTCAATGCGACCATTCTTACAATTCAGAAGTTAAGCACATGTATCAGCAGAAAATGGATACTGTTTAAAAAAATATGTTGCTGACACAGGAACCATAATAGAAGACATCTCCTTCTTACAAATACCTGCATTGATTCTACATGATAAATAGGAAGAAAAACGAGAATCCTATTAACACTGAAGCACAATTACAACTAAAAGTTTCCATATTAGTGAATTCAATATCTAGCATTCAAGACTGCCCAAATATAAATAAACTAAAGCAATGAAGTTTTTCTGAGACTGAAGATTCAGTATCTATGGCTTTTCCAAACAGCAAGAAATTTTCAGAGATGTTATTTGGTATCTTACTATATACTGACATAAATCACAAGACTGCTACAGGCAATGATAAAAGCCAACACCAGAGCTACTCACTAGATCTTTACAAGTCTAAGAAAGGTATGGCAGATTACAGTTATTTTTCCCTTCTCTTTCACCTGTAAATTACTGAAACACATAGCAGACTCCAAAACAAGCACTCACTTCCTCCTTGGAAATTAAGTACTTGAAGTTTTTGTTATTAACCTACTATCTTCACTTGAACGTTGTTTTGGGTTCAAGCAAGTTACAAATTTCAACTGCTACTTCAGATATCTGTTCATGAAGATACTCATATTCCATAACTGCAGACAAGTTTAATTTACTCTCAGCTCTACCTGGATTTACCTGCTATAAATGTCTGTCTCTCCATATTTGTAAGAGAATAACACTTTATGGTAGATATACCAGCAATTCTCATCTTGCTAGAAAGAGCTTTGTTTCCCAATGCGTTACCTTCAGTATCCGATTAGACTTGTCACTGCAAATGGTATCAATTAGTGGAAAACACTTAATATTTCCACACGATAAAAGAAAGTGGATGGCCAATTAAACATTGAATCCTTCAATGCTAGCATAGTATAATTTATTTAAAGTGAAACACTGATGCTTTATTAAAATACAAAACCAAGTCACATGTAACGTTTAACATACCTGATCAATTACAACATGTTTCAGCATTAGCCTTTACGTGACCACAAGATCTTTCAATATGTTTCTATTCATTACCAAATGTCAGACAAGTTCTTCCTCTCATAAAATAGCTGCTTATAAACAGAGAGCAGGTAAGGATCTGGCTACCCACTGCAGCATCCCAGTAACTTAATTTTAAAATAATACTAGCTAACCTTCCCTGAAACTTTCTCCTACTTAGTAAAACAGGATACTATCTCCTTCCACCTCTTTATTGGTTTCTCCATCATGCTGCAGGTTCATACTTTTGTTCAAAATATATTTTGTAGCTCTAGAATTTCAGCCCATAAAACCAACAAGACAACAGATTTATGAAATGACACAACACAAAAAGAGATAATGGAACATCTGATCCCTTGCCTACACAAATTGAGCCAGTCAAGTTACTACCTAGATTGACTTAACAACTTCATTTTTGTTACAGATGCACAATACTTCACCTACCTTAGAACTGTAAAGCTCTCCCCACACACAAAAGCAAAATGTTTTAAAATCATACTTTAGAGAGCACTCCTGACAAAGAAATCTTAGTTGGTTTTAGGAATTTAATTCAAATATTTAGGAGATGCAAAGTTACAAGTATCTCTCTTAAAAAAACAATATCCTACTTTTTAATGCAATGTCATGTTTATAACAAAACTAGAAATAATAAAGCAAGCAGAGCAGAAACACTTTTCTCTTGCTCAAGTGTGAAAAGAATTTAAATACTTTTACAAAACACTCAAGAAGTCCTAGACTTGACTTAAAAATATGGAAGATCCTTCATCTCTTATCTATAAACCACGGAGAAAGGTAGTATTTCACATTTTAGTTATTTCTCAGAAATCACATTTAAGTCAAGGAAACAGAAAGTGTTAAGTAATAGGAGAAGTGTATTTAGTCCTGAGTAGCAAGGATTCAATAGATCTTATCCATAGCAAGGATAAACACACTTTACAGAATTCTTTCTCCATTTGGAATTTAGTGCTTCCAATACATACTTCAAATGCAGAAGGCACTAACTGCCATCCAGCTGCTCCCTTTTAAAAACATTTCTGGTTCCACCACTCTATTTCAGCATAAAGGGGAGTAGTGGAAGAAGACAGACAACAAACTTCCTATGTACTTTTCTGCCTGTGCACCCACCCTCTTCCCAAGCATTTGTGCTCCTACTGCATCTACGAGGAAACAGGGGGACTGCACTTGACGTAGTTCAAAGCATTAAATCAAGAATCATTTAAGAATAGATAATGTGAGCTACTGTGCCTTCAGAGAGGGACTTACAAACTTCTAAACAAATTTAGCATCACCATTCACTAAAAAAAATTTTTTTAAAGAAACCAGGTTTAATAATAATTTTAGTACAAAGTAAGAAAACTACTTTTTTTCCTTTTGTGATTTGTAGTATTTCATTGGACCTTCATTCATCATCCCACTCCATATGTTTTCACAATCAGCAATACTGACACCATAGTTTGACTGCCCTGGAATGTACAAACATTCCCAAAAAATCTTTGCTTACAACTTTGATAACCATTGAGTAATGCTGAAATTTTGCATTCAAGACATGGGAGTTAGTACAGCCTGTAAAGAGCAATTTTATACATACTGATAGATTAGCATGACACTTATGTAGCTTGCTAATGGCAGAAGAAAAAGAAATATCAAGAGTCTGCTGTGCTGTAATTTTGAAATTCCATTAATTGAATTTCATAAGAATTATGACCTTTTTTCTGGCTAGCTATAAGCAGCTCAAAGGCTATTCTGTAATAATATCCATTTCCAAAATTCTGTAACCGAGCCCTGCAGACTAAACAAACAGAAATAATAAAAAATGTGCACATTGGATCCCACCTTTACAGTATGAAAATTTACCACGGACCTCCCCCAAAACCTATGTAAGTTAACGTTTCTTTTTATTCTACATAAAGCAAAGGGAAAGGGCTTTGAAGCCTTTAGACAGCACTTCCAAATAGACTTCTTTGTTTCCACAGTATCAGCTGGTTATACGGGGTATGAGGCCTATGTTATCTAGCTTTGGTATAAAGGTATCCACCTAGAAATTTCTCTTGGTCTACATGCAATGCTGTATTTGCTGTGCAATAGCTTGACAAAATCATCCCGGGCTCTAAAGGCAGCTGTAAAACAAGGCCCTTACATTTTTCCAGGGCCTAGTTCAAGCTGCACAGCAACAATTTTGCTAGCACACAATTTAAAAGTACATCAACTACTGCTACCCTAAACGTGTTTTCCTTAAGGCACTAGTACCTTTCAAAAATTATCCTCTCAATTTTTTCTCTGTGAATGCGTCCAGATTTCTAAAACACCAACTTTAAGAGTTACATATTCACATGAATATTTCACAAGCATCTAACCTGCAACATCATCCCAAGTAGGACGACAATGACGACACAACCATTAAAACCTATCTGGCTGACGTCCACCAACTCAGACACAGACACAGCAAAAGCTGTATTGATGCAACCCTGCAAACACTGCTATATATTCCCACAAACTGATCAGAACTTCTTTAGTGCTGCCCTGAAAGTAGTCAGCCTCTCTTACTGACTACCACATACCTCTGAACATACTGATCAGGAAACGAGGTAACATGACTGAAATGAGTGAGGCTTTAAAAGCATCCATCTGAAGGTGAGTAAGCCTGTAGTGGGATAAGGGAAGTTCTGTATACAGGCAAGCTAAATGGGGGTGTAATGGCAACCGTTAAAATAACCCAAATATTAAACCCGTACCCTGCAGCGTCTGGCACTGGCGAGCCAAAGGGGTCAGCTGAAGGGGATGTGTGGGATCACGTACCCCCACCTCACTCTCCCGAATCCGCCTCATCCATCCCTCCCGCCCCCCCCGGTGCCGCGCGGGCGGACGCGGGAGGGCGCGTGCCGGGGGTCCCCGCGGAGGCCCGGCC
>VYZT01058905.1:0-15727 GCA_013400735.1 Pomatostomus ruficeps | reverse complement strand
ACAGTGCAGGAACATCCACACTGTTAGTCTTTAGCTTTGTTGATTCCTAGCTAAATAATCTAACACACTAAGAGATAGCTTGATCCCAATTCATGCCAGATTAATCTGAATACTCATGTCCTCTGAGCTGGACCAGGTGTTTCATGTAAAGTGTGTCCTTATCAGCGTGCACCATCAAACTTGCTTCCAATCTTCCTTTTAATTAGAGTGCAAGTCAACAGAGTGAAAGTCTACAAAATAGTAACAAATTTATCCACAAGGTCACATACCCTTTGTCTTACAGCCTTCCCATAATAAAGAAAGTTGCATCTAAGAATAGGCATCAATTTTTATAGGTGCCTGTAAGTAATTTCAGGGTGGTGCTATGGTGCTGCCTGCCAGTATTCCTGCTGCAGACACCGCGTCAGCACAAAGTCTAACAGAATCAGCGGCCAGAGGCATCTGTAGGTATTCGTGAAACAGAGTAGGAGAGAAATATCATGTTTGAGTTTTGTTTTGTTGTTTGAGGGTTTTTTATACCAAACATATAGGTTTTCTTTCCTGATTTTAAAGGATTTAACCTATTTTCATTTGGAAAAAAAGTTTTAGTTGGGGTTTGTCCCAGTTTGAGACAAATTTTGGGAGGAGTCTCCAAAAGGGTTTCTCCTCTAAAAGGCAGAATTTCAGCCCCTCCTGCCAGCCAAGGTTCAAGATGAAAATCTTCTCGGAGGGAAGTGAAAGAAACCTGTTTATTTAACAAGCAAGGTGCACGCAGGCACAAGGCGGGAAAAAATGAATAATATTAGACACTAAACCCTCTCTGCTATGGAGAAGATGGTGGATTTTAGAGTCTCTCCTTTCTCTGGTTTAGCTCCTCNAAAATGAATAATATTAGACACTAAACCCTCTCTGCTATGGAGAAGATGGTGGATTTTAGAGTCTCTCCTTTCTCTGGTTTAGCTCCTCCCAAAGGTTCGGCCCAGCTGGCCCGGGGGGGTCCGACAGCTCCTGGTGAGGGTCCTGCCAACTGTCTCCCCTGGAGCTGGTCTGATTTTCTGGATGGGAAAAAAACAAGCCGAAAAGTCCAAAAAGAAGGAAAAAAACCCCAAAAGAAACTGCAATCCCAGCGAGAAGGGAAAAAAAACTACCTCAGTCCTAACTCACAGCTGGACAGACTACTGGGGGGGAAAAAAACAAAACAAAAAACTTGCTCTTTATATCAAAGAGCTGAAAAAGCATGCCAGGTTTCCCTGACTTCTCCCTGCTAGCTCAAGGTTACAGCATCCATTCCTGGGCATAAGGAGACAATAGGGAAATACAGAGCATAAAAATCACCCCAGGACAGGGTTGTTGCCTTTTTTTTTTACTTTTGCTTGCTCATCTCTGGAAAAACAATCTTTTGAGAATTTTAATACCTCTGTTTTCAATGCATGGCATAGCTCGTTCTGCATGATTCAACTCAGTTATGCAAGGAATGAGTTTAATTCCAAGTAAAGGGTACTGAGATTCCTCAGCATGTATGCTCAGTTCTTAGAAATATGGAGAAAAAAATTATAATTTTTGTTTAACTTATAAGACATTTTTAAAATTATATCTAAAATTCTCAATTTCAATAAGAATTTCATTTGTGCAATGTTTGATTTTCTCTAAATGATCACAGAGAATGTTGAAAATATAGAGGTAACTACTTCTAAAATTGGGTACTATATTAAAAAAAAGACAAATTTATAACAAATAAAACTTTTCTTCTTAGCAATATGAACCTATTTGGTTATATAATGATTTTAAAAATCTCAAAACTGAAAGAAGAGCTTCTGGTGATCAATATTGATGGAAAACCATATGGTTTTTATGCCATCTTAAACAAAACATCAACTGTATCCTTTACTGCAAAACCAAAGAGGACAAAACACACAATCCAGTTTATTTTATGGTTGGTAGTAAACATTGACGCAATGGCTCCATTCTCTTAATGAAGGTGAGCAAACCTCTGAAATGACAACATGCTGAGAATATTAGACCACAGCAACACAGGATGAATAAATTAAACATAAGTGAGCTTTACACTCACCAAATATGTGAATGATAACCACAAAGAACAGGTAGAATCTTTCAGAACATTGAGACATCCTTCAAAATCCATGCCTGAGAGAAAGTGGCAGAAAGAGAAGAAAACTGTGGACAGTAGTAAACTACCACTAAAACAGGGAGAAGTCTTAAATACCAAGTGTCACAGGGGCTAAAAGTCTAAATAATACCAATGTACAACAGAGATATGGCCACTTGGTTTGTTAGGGTTTTTTGTACCAATGTGTGCCTTGCTGGTCCTTTGGCTTGTCTGACACATCCTGTTGCGTTCTCCTCGCCTCATTTGCTCATAAATAAGGAGGTAGTAATTAGTTTAATACTTGGTACATGTTACTCACTGCTGCTACTATATGTCATGATTGCCCAGAGAGATTGTGGAACCTCCATCCCTGCAGATATTCAGAAGCTGTCTGGGCACACCCCTGGGTAACTCTCTCTAAGTGACCCTTCTTAGCAGGGGGCTTGGACCAGATGACCTGCCAACCTCAACCATTTTGTGACATAATGTTAGCCTAGAAGTTTTCTTGGTAAAACCAAAACTCTATGACATCACAAGTAAAAGAAATGAAGCTTTCCCATATGCTACGAAATGTGCAGTTACAGGTCTCAGACTTCAGATGATTTTACTAATTATTTGCTCTGTCAATGACAGAATATATAAACGATCTCATAATATTTCCTGTCATCTTCTTTAAGTTAATATAATGCTCAAGAAGATGCAGCTGTGACAGTTCAAGGAAATCAAGCCTTTCCGCATAAGGATACATTGGAAACAGCCATGTGAGTTCCTTAAGCAAGACGGATCGTTTATTTTCAGAACTTGTTTGACTCAAGTTCTAAAAAGGAGAGCTTCTCTTGGGAGCATGGAAGAAATCATGGTATAAATCCTACTTCTGCCAAGGACAAGATTTGGGGCTAAAAAATATGTCATTCAGGAAATTTTCTTTTTTTCTGAGGAGCCACATCTGAAACATGTCTTACTTGTCAAGTGTAGTTATGATAAGATTCTGGTCACACATGAGCTCTTTTTCTGAAAAAATCCTACCAATTCATATCAGAGTTGGAAAACTCTGCAGTGGCATCACCTTGAATACTTCTCTTACAGCCTAGAAGTAAAAGTCACTGTGGCCTTTTACTGACACAGTGAACCATCTCGCAAGTCACAGTTTGAATTTCTCAGTCTGAATGCAAACAAACACCAAAATTAATCCAAAATTTCCTTACCTTGTACTTCCCAGTGAGAACTGAGCAATGTGTTGCAGGACAGTGTTCTCCTTCTGTTCACTAGTAAACGTGTTCTTCTACCATTTAAATCAATACAAGCTGTAAATAATTTCAGTTGTGTAGCACGTTTCCTGGTGATGTTGTTTTCTGTGGTGGACATTTAATCATGTCTGCATATTTCACTCCTTCCATCTTCACCTGATTATTCTGTTTGGCTTGGTAAAAATCTCAGTACAAACTGTATTTCTGGGAACCACAGCTAACTTTGAATGCTAAGGTTTTCCTCTCTGTTTTTAAGAATTATGGCACCAAACTACAAAGACAAACATCATAACAAATCATACAAGGTGCAAGCAAGGTAGGTGGCATCTACCATCTCCATGGGAGCTTCCATTGAGAATCCATATACACAGGGCAGGAGTGATGTGAGTGGTTTGTTAGATGCAACAGATAGCACAGAACAGAACAGGAAAAATATTGAATAACATTTTGAAACTTTTTGTCTACTATTTCTGCATGACTTCTTCCAAAGAGTTTGTCTGAGAAAGTATTGCTCAAAACAGTGATTGTTCTGATGCAGGCAGTACTATAAATTTCCTCATCCCATTTCCAATACCCTTTTGCTCGTATGTATGATAAATCTGCCTTTCAGTGAGCACACTCCTCTGAGAAAAGAGTGACCAGAGTAGCCAAAGTTCTTTGGCATTCTGGAAGTGTGTAAAGTACTAAAGGAAAAGAAGAAATTAACAGATGCATCTAATAAAAATCAGTAACTGTTCCAGAGGTGAAGCATAATCAGTGTCTGTGAGGTATGTGACATAGAAATATAAATATCAAGTATGAAAGAGACCAGACAAAGAGACTTTCTGGATATACCATGTCACATGGGTGCATGATCCATACTTGATTTTGTTCTACCATCCTCCCTGAATAAAAATGGAAGGAGAGTCAAAGGAGGACTCTGTCATTACAATACTCTTGTTAACCTCCTTGGGTTGTTTTTTTTTTTTTACCACGGCAATTTTCATGGGAATAGGGCTTATTTCTTTGTGGGAATAGGCCCTTTTTCCTCCAGCTGCAGCTCTGGGTCCACACAGGCTCATCACTATACCAATCTGTCAAGACTTCCCCAATGCCATACTATCCAGAAAGATGTAACGTACAAAACCCAGCCAGTTTTGCTGAAAGGCATATTAAGTTCTCTCCGCCAAACCTGGATGGTAGGATAAAAAATTATATATGTCTCACACAAGAAATTATATCTACCTCAATTAGACACCTGCAGAACAAGGATCATCAACCTACAGAAGAGTCAGACCTCTAGGAGATGTCTGCAGAGACTACGACTGGGAAGAAAGAGGTTTTCTAAAGGCTGTTGAACTCGGTTTTACATATAAAAAATTAACATGCAGATCTGGGAGACTTATGTTTTTTAGTGGCATTAAGTTCCTGTGTTAGGAAAATCTTTTCAGTTAGATTTTTTAAGCATTTCTCAAGGTGATTTGAATCAAGAGAAATGCCCAAGATGGTACAGAAGACACTCCCACCAATTCAGTAATATCAGCAGAGTGATCAGGCAGAAACTTATGCGGCCTAAGTTTTGAATTGCACTGTGCTGCGTTGTATTATACCATTTCATATTGCATCAGATTGCATCGCGTCACCTTCAGTTGTATTGTATTTATTTTTGCTTATTAAGAACAATCAACTCTAAAAGTTTTGGGAACTCTTTCAAAACATTCCATGGGCTTCTGTGCAATAAGAACAGATGTCTCAGTAATGACACATTAAACTCATTGACTTTGCCTGTATCTATTTCCTCTCTTGTCTATAATGAATAAGAAATTGACAAATAAAATCCATGGATATTATTATTGGTTTTTACTTAAGGTTTGATTCTTCAACCACTGAAATTAATGGCAAAACTCCCCCAATTAGTCAGTGGAGGATTTACACTAGCACTGCAGTAGTAGAAAGGGCTTTGATTCATTTCAGTAGTTAGTTCCACTTAGACAGAAGATTTATAATTCCTGCAATCATCTTTCTGCAAAGACAAGGTGCTCATATTGTTAAGGAAGAGCAAATATCACCACAGGGTGAAAATAATCCCATAACTCAAAAAAGGATCCTAGCATCATTCTACAAAGCAGTAATTATGCAAAGTTCAGGGAGTTAGTATTGTAGAATGTCTAATTCATTGCCAGAGAACAGAAAATTATATTTATACTCAGGTTGTGTTTTAAATACAGAAGGATCTGTTTATAATCATGTCATAGACAGACTTGCATTCAAGTCTGTTCATTAGTTCTAGCCATGCATATGGGTAGCCAGCTTGGAAAAATTAATTGTCATCTACAGATTATTTCAGACATGTGTTTAAGTGAAGACTGTTTATACCAAATATACAGGGTCTGAATGCAAACTATAACCTGTGGTTAAGGCACTAGGCCCACTGGCAGTTTCACCATGAACATGTACAAGCTCATTATTGTGAGGATTTGGAGACAGTGGAATGAGGTATGTTGTGCTCCTCCTGGATGGAGCTTCTGACAGAAGCTCTCACAGATCATCATCTATTATAAATGTCAACAAATTCTCTGACTTCTCTAAGGTTCAAATTTCCTTCTTTTTTGTTTGTTTGTTGTTTGGTTTTTGTTTATTGTTTTCTGCAACTTGCAAACTAAGCCTAACTAACCTAACTTAGCTGTCTGTACAAGGGAAGTAAATATACAGAAACCTTTCTCTGGCACTGAAAGCAGCAGGCAGATCCTGCCCAAGAGGTCAAGAAGCTCTCCCAGCCCCCATGAGAAGATGGCTACATGAAAACTGCCTGCTGCCAACAGTCTGACTGGCCCATGGACATTTCTGTCCTGTGCCCAGGATTGCTTAGGGAAATACTATTTAGCTCAAGCCAAAAACCATGCTGGGGACTGCACTAGCAATTTAATGATGTAGAAATTTTGAGTTCTAGAGCCTGGGAAAATTCCCTGAGACTGTTTCATTTACCAGTGTGGCTGTACCCTCAGAGCTAGGGGCTTCCTCTAGCCTTTTGACTCCATGGTAGAGCCAGGTAAGATCCTTGATATTGTGCACTTTAAGAAAACATTGAGCTGTATGGCAGTCTAATTAAATTTAAACATCTGCTGCAGCATCTATTGTTAAGAAATTAAACTTCTTTTCTGTCTACAGAACTGCCAAACATAGTTGCTTATGGAGTCATTTCAAAGTGACTGATACATTTCTCAGTGCTTCTGGATCACTTTTCAGAGGCACCTACTACGTTCCATTATGTCCATGGGGAGAAGAAGGTTGGAATTCCTGCCCAGCATGTCACCCCAGCTGCATGTTACTGTCTGAAACAGCAACACCACAGCTGCAAGGCACTTTGCCTGGGGTGAGCAAATGTTGATCAGAGTCAGCAATATCACATAAAATGATTTGGATGACTTGTAGCCCAGAATATTACTTCACAGCACGTAACAAAATGTGCTACCCTGCCAGTACGGCAACTTCTGCCCTTCCAAAAGGTACAGCAGAGATCCTTCCCAGGACTGCTTTGGGACTATACTGTTCAGTCTTCTGAGAGTTCCCCACAGTACACATCCTTCCTGCAACCTGTTACTAGAAGGAAGGGTTTTGTTTTCAATTACTTACAGTGGTGTAAACATGAGTCACACACAGAGTCAAAATAAATGTCACTCATAGTACTTGCTCAGAGTTACATTCCCTGCAAAATGCTGTCGAATGACAAACCCATGTTAAATGCATTGCACCTGATAATGCAAGCTTTCAAACAGTTTTCTAACTAATTTTGACCGTAAATGACTACAGAAAATAAACTTTGAAATAATTACATTTTTTGCAGCCCTGTCTAGTGCCTAATTATATTCCTAGGAAGTAGTAAACTCTTTTATCACTGATGAATGGTTGGCAACATCTTTTATTTTAATGGATATATATTACTTTGAACTAAGTCTTTGCCATCTGTTCTGCTCCATAATTAGGAATGTAAAAAGAACATATTTCACAATTACATCACTAAAATGTATAATGTATGTGTCTTTAATGCATATGTATGCTTTCTGTACAATGTAATATGCATCTGTGATGTTTTTGCCGTGTTTCAGAAATAAATCAGGATGGACAGAAGCTACTTAGTCATTATATAGTAATTTTCTTGACTGTCAACTTTGTTCACAAAATTCAGGACATTATAATAGAAAGATTCTACTGTACAAGCACTTGAAGCAAGGTAAAAGTATATGTGTAAAAAATGGGAATACATCCAATAGAATCATTTTAATTTCAGTGTGTTTAAAAAATAAACTTATCAAGATGTAACTACATTTCTGTAACCATATGTTTCCTGCTGTTTAATGGACAGCTCTGAGATTTTACTCTAATTTCTTGTGATTTATATGAATAGAGAAACTGAAAAAACAACTTATGCAGCATTAGTATACCCTAATGCAAATAAGAAATCCTGGGGCAAGCAAAATATTTGATTCACTAACACTTATATTCCTTATATAAGTAGTATTTTCATACTGTTCTGCCCACTATTCTACCCAGAAGAAAAAAAAGAACAGAAGAAAGGAACAAATGAAGAGAGAGAGAGAGAGAAAGAAAGAAAGAAAGAAAGAAAGAAAGAAAGAAAGAAAGAAAGAAAGAAAGAAAGAAAGAAAGAAAGAAAGAAAGAAAGAAAGAAAGAAAGAAAGAAAGAAAGAAAGAAAGAAAGAAAGGTTCTGAATTTTTAAATGTTATTGTCTTTGTGTCATACGACTCAATTCTCTTTTTGCTTACAATGTTATTGGTGGAGTTACTCTTCATCCTTAGCAGAGGATAATCAAACACGGATTCTGCATTTAGCAAAAGTGCCATCAAATGAACAGTATCAGGGAAGTCCTTATGCTCAGTTGGAATTTGGAAACTAACAGTTAATTTGTTACAAGTTTTCAGTAAGAAAACATTTTAAAAAAAGAGACAGTAGTAATTAGACTAAAGTCCTACAGATAAATATATGAGGGTTTCTGCAAAAGCTATGGAAATAATTTTTGAACCATACGTCAACTTCCTAGTGCCATCATGCCCTGAGCCTTATGAAGCCAAGTCAGAAGCCGTTCTTAGTCCCACAAACCCTAAGTGAGGATAATGGCATCATACATAAAGTATTTTCACAGTCCTACTATACTCATGCTTCCATAAGTAGAATAGAAGAATATAATGATTTCCATATCAAGTAGAATATTTCAGGTATCAAGTTTCTGCCTAACTCAGACAGGACAGCATATGGGAAATGCAACACAGTCCTTACATCACACAAGAACCATGGCATTGTGGTCATTCCATGAGTCTTTCACATTAAGGATGAACAATGGAATGATCATGCTTTTCACTTCTGCACAGTGTGTCAGCTGTGTATTGGAAATTACCTTGTTTAGATTGTACTCGAGATTTTGGATCATTCTGAGAGGAATTCTGTCTTATTATCTCAGCTAGCACGCCACTAGTGGAAAGGTTTGTACCACAGAAGAGACCCATTGTGATAACATGCCAGGCTCTGGGAATCGCAAGGCTTGAGATTGTATTACACACGGAAGATGACAGTTTACTGTATCTTCCCAGTGCCTCTGGATGAACCAAGGTCCCTGTGTGGGCAACCAATAGCCCTGTGATTATATATGGCAAAGTATTGTTCTAAAGTAGTCAAATTGACCGAAATATGAAGCAATAAATATCTGAAACTCCATAATTTTGGCTACGGAATGGGAAAAAAGAAGGAAAACCAACAGACAACCCACAATCCATGTTTTCTGCTCAGGAAACTATTTGAAAGCCAGAAACAGCTGATGCTGCTCAGAGCAGCATACTGGATATGTTGATCACCTCTGACGTCAGCAATTGTTGTCAGTGTATCCAAGAGTACTATCAACAAGTTCAGGGACATATGGGTAGTTTGTCTATTTAAAATGGGATTTTGGATGCAGGAGAATTTTCACAAGTGGTAGATTATGACCCTGGAGGTCTCAGATAATCCGGTAGGTCATTGTTTAATCTTTTTTAAATAGTGCACCTGCAATGCATACTACCTCTCCAGGTATTGTGCTCTGACATTTTATAAGCAGACCAGCTGACTCAGTACTATTCCTTTATGTTTTCTGCATCACAGATATAAAAGCAAGTATCTCTTACAACCTGATACATGGCAAGGATGAAAGAGTGGTGTTGGAAAACAAACAGAACAAAGGGTGAGGTCAGGCAGCATCATGCACAGAATAACTGTCTGGAGGTCAAGATTTGGGTTCCCTCTTTAGTCTCTGTCATTGGATTCAAACTTGATCTCAAGGAATCCACTCACTCCTTACCTTTTTTCTCTCTTTCTTGTTTTCAGATTAGGGAGTGAATTCCATCTCATTTGGCAAAGGTGACAGCTGAAAACTGGAAGGGCCCTTTCTTCACACCACATATTGACTCATTCTGCTATTACAAATGAAGACTCATAAGGAGGGCCCATGGGGTACCAAGACAACTACATTTTTAAGGTTACTTGGTGTGTGACTTTCTATATACCATAGGCTCCTAGGATTAATTTCCTTTTTTTTTCTGCTGTTAAAACCAAAACATTAAATTCTCATGTTTAATGGCATTAAGACCTGGGATGATTTTTACACGTATTTGCCAACAACTTTAAAATAATAGCTATGGGTTTCCCAAAGTTCAAAACTGCGGTTTGCACCTTTCAGAAGGTCTCAGTGACAACCAAACATTATCTCTGGCAGAGGAAGCAGCTCATCTTGCTGACATCTATGTGTCAGGGATGGACTGGGGCAAGGAGGACTGTCAGTTTGTAACTGATGCTCAGTTGTCTCTGAAATCACCTGCCCTCAACTTACATTTTTCTAGAATTTTTGAGGTTTCAGGCCTGTTGAGCAATTAGAGTTGGCCACAACAAGAGTAATCTAACTCTTCTCAGACTAATAAATAAGAGCATCTTTTGTTTCAGTTACTTTTCTTGATGCCATCAAAGATGTGGATCAGAGGCTGTATTATTTGCATCACTTTATTTAATGGTGTTCTAGCTTCAGGAATTGTATACCACATAAACCCTACAGACCACAGACACCAGGTAGACCCTGTGTTATACAGCCATAGACTCCACTGTGAGTGTGTTATACTGACATGGCAATAATATTAACTGACTGTTGCAATGGTGAATGCGTGCTGTTCACAAAGGGTTTCATACCTACCACAACTTACCTCTTTAGACTGAGACAGAAAAAATTATCTGCTTCAGTTTGCAACCATATTACACTTTTCAAGACTGTTCTGCTTCCTTCTGTGACATTTCCTACAGAGCACTATCAAAGGACATAATTTTTAAGCAGAAAAAAAAATATGCAGTTATTTATCAATTCATAGAAGTATTCTTGCTAAGAGATTATTGTAAATCACATGCACCTCATGCACATCCCAGCAGGGGACTCTGATAAGGTTCCAGGGCTGTTGCTAAAATACAGCACTCTAATTAAGAAAATGCTCAAGCTCTGAATATTTCAGAGGAGATTTTGTTTGCTTTAAGCCATCTTCTTACATTGCAAGAAAAATGTTAATTAAATGGGAAACATTTAATTTCAGGGTTAAGAAGAAAATCCTACTTCACTTGTTCAAAATTCTGCCCAGAATTCTCAGCTTCAGATCATTCACTGAGCTTGTTCATAATTCTGAGCTCCAGATCATTCTTTCTTTTGTCAGTTAATGTTTAATCTTGGAGACTGATTACAGAATACAGTAGTGAAAACTCTAATGTGAAGTGGCTAGACATGTCAATACAGCCTTTTACAACTCCTTCCCATTTCTTTTCTAAAATTAGTCTAGCAATACTTTTAATTCTTCTAACACGAAAAGTCATATTAAAACTGCTGGAGAACACAGGCATAGAGCATAAACTATCAAGCCCCATTCTTAGGTATGTGTTTATTTTACATAGATAAAAGACTAATAAAATGATTAAAGAGAAGACAAAATATTTTTTATTAAGGCCTTTAACAGAAAAAATAATTTTAAACCTTGCTTTAATTATTTTAGGCATTGCTTTCCAAACTGATTGTCCTATCACCTTCTGGGAGATTTCTGTCTTTGGAATAGACTGAGAAGAAGAAATAAACGAAAGTCACTGAATAAATCCAGAAAACAAAAACGTCAAGCTTCTTATTTTAAGTGTCTCCAACCATAGGTTTGACCAAAACTATGAGACAGTGTCTTGGAGCAGGCAAACACTCTTTTCTATTGATTTTTTTGAACAGGACAGTCTTTGGCAGAGGTGAGACAGACATCTGGGGGAAACTATTTAAACCATTACAACAGGATTCAACAACATCTAGTTGATCCAAGAAAGGTACAAACACAAGGAGAACAAGGTGAACACAACTGAGATACTGTTTTGAGTTGAAGAACAACCACCGTAGACATGGTTATCCCATTTAAAGAGAAACACTCAGTATGTTCAGGAATAGTAAAGTAACACTTCACCAGCCTTTAATCATCACATATGGATAACAACAGCACGTAGCGCAGGGAAAAGAAACCAGAACTGAACTGGCCGTGATATACAGTCGAGTTAGCTCAGACATTGCTAGCCCAGTCTCTGCAAAAGGACTCCAGTAACCCTTTCCAGTGTGGTCGTTGCAGGGTGTCTACTTTCCAAGTACGTGCATGAATGCTGTGCCACAGACACATGCATATCTGCAATTGATTTTGAATATACAGGAC
This sequence comes from Pomatostomus ruficeps, assembly GCA_013400735.1. Lineage (NCBI taxonomy): Eukaryota > Metazoa > Chordata > Aves > Passeriformes > Timaliidae > Pomatostomus > Pomatostomus ruficeps. Next base: position 3,667 of record VYZT01058905.1, on the reverse strand, counting down.
CTTTGTCAGCACCTCTGTTCACTATTTTGACTTATCTGAAGGTATGTGCATGTTTTAGAAAAAGTAACTTATTAACAACAGGGTGATTTAAGGACAGGCAACAGTCTGAAAGTGCCCTTGAACCTGCAGATTGAAGTCTGACTCTTAATATTAATTGATAATACTTTGATAGGTTAAGACCATATATCAGAGTGTGTGTGCATGTACGCATGTGATTTTTAGAACACAAACACAAACCTTCCTGCATAGTTGGAAGTTAAACTGTCTTGTACTAGCCCAAATTCTGTCATTATTTTAAACTACAGATTAGTTTCCAGTTAGACTAAATCCACTATTTGTGCAAAACAATGTCATAGTAATGACATAACCTGATTGCTAAAAACTCAGTTTTAAAATCCAAGACATAAACACGAATATAATCTGAGTTAGGGAGTATAATAGTGGGGGTATTCCAGTTCTATGTGTACTCATCTGTGTAACAAATATTATTTCTGCAGTTGAACAACTGCCAAAAACAGGTAAGATATTTTCCTACTCTAGATAAGACTTTAATATCAATTTTTTATTTTCTTTATCAAACTGTAAAACATTTTCTCACTCACAGAATTCCAAGGAGATTATGATCATTTTTCAATATTTTCTGGTGCTTTTTTCATCACAAAGGAAAGTATCCTAGGCTATATATTGATATTTAGTAATAGCTTTGATTAGAAGCAGAGAATGCAGGAGTGGTCTGCATTCTACAGCCTTCAAAATCTATTATCAAAAGACAATATTTGGATCACCAAGTGCAGTTTTTTGTTATATAATATTATACAATTTTTTTCTTAAAGTGGCCAAGTTCATCCTACCAGTAGCTCTTTTTCTTGCCACCCAGAAGACTGTCCCAGAGCACCAAGTCGTTTTTGAAAAAGTCTTTCAAATTCAAAGTCTAAACTGATTTATGACTTTTACCTTGGGCCATGACCATACTTTTCCCTTTTCCACCCACCAGTAATTAGTTCTTTGATACAAGAAACATTCCAGCCTGCCTTAGATCTTCTTTGGCTACATTTGACATGCTCTTGGAGTTTTTCTTACAGTACCTTTTTATTTCTTCACTTACCCAATAGGCTTTGTTTGAGCCTTGCTGAAGGAGTGACTGTACCATGAAGTTATTCTATGATAGACACTGAGAGCAGCAGAAATCCTATATAAATATTTTCAATAAGAACTCACATTTCCAGGAAAACAAAGTCAATCAATTGCAATTATCTGAAAACAAACAAACAAACAAAAAAAAACCCCAAACAACCCACAACAAACAAAACCCACCCAAAACGAAACAAACAAGTTCTGATTTCCTGGTATGCCTAAAAGTAGTAAAGCAGTTTCCATGAGGCAACTCAATTTCTGCTCTTGATTGGGAAGAATCAGCAAAAAGGAGAGGGCAGTATTTCCACTAGATTTCATGTTCTTTCACTTTCTTTTCAAAACTCTCCCTATTCTTTAAAATTGCCTATTTCAGGATCACATTACAATGACTTCTGAGGTTTAGCAAACTTTTAACATTTATCTGCCCTATAAAAAAAAGCATGAACACCTTTACAAGCAAAGTATTGCTAATGTAAAGGAATATTTTCTTCCAAAAGCATTGATGAAGAACACACAATGTCCCTTTCCAGTCCATTTCCCTAGAGTGGGACTGCTTTTGCCTTACTCTGGCTGTATAAAGGTTGAGGAGTTGGTCCAAGGTAGTTGGGTAACCAGACTGCTCCTACAGTCAGCACAGAGATACACATCTTAACAGGGCATTTCAGTAGGAGTATAAAATATGTGCCCTAGGCTTTCCCCCAACTTAATGCAAAAAAGACAGACACATTCAAAGATCTACCACAGATGAGGTGAATCTCATTTTCTTTCTTCCACCACCTTCTACGACGTATAGGAACTGGACCAGATCACGACCTGAACAACAGTGTGCATTAGCAGCTGTTCCAAAATAGCAGCCAGAGAAGCATGAGTGTAACTCCAGCACAGTTCAGATCATCATTTGGCCCCCGGTGTTGAGTAACTCCCATACTTTCAAAATGAAACAGTTTGCAAACCACTGAAACTGCAAGCCAAAACTTGCTAGGTTGGCTTGTCATCAGAAGAGTTGTTGTGGGAAAGTGCTTAGGGAATATAAACCTACCAATCTATCCTTTTACTCGTAGTAAATCCCATCTCTGTCAGTGGCCCTAATATTAATTTTGGTACAGTAATGCAAATGAAGAGGATATTCCTGCATGAAGAACTGAATTCAACTAAAGGACTTCAATTTTTCTCCAGTTATATAGTGACAGATGCCTGTTTCCATTATAAATCTATAATTCTTGTAAAAGTAATTTTCTTCATGGAGAAATCCTTTTATGGCAGGTTAGTAAACAGTGCAGAAATGCTGCACACACAGCATAGTTTGCATATTTAGTTAATTTTAATTGCCCCAAGGTCTTTTGGACAATTCTTTTCCTACATCTCGGTACTATTCAGATTGTGCTCTGTTGCTTCAACATCTGAGTTTTGCAACACTCCACATCTATTTGTTATATACCCTACAGTCAGCTTAAAATGTGCAAAGCTTTCATCAAAGTTGGCTTTGATTTCTGTTTTAAGTTCTATTTTAGATAAAACATTGCTTCCTTTTTCAAAAATTATATATATATATTTGTGCCTTGAGGGATTTTTTGTAAGCATTGGTGTTAATGAATAATCTGTGTAATTAGAAAATATGTCTTAATTTTGGCAAATTACTAGATTCCCCACTCTTCCTTCTTCATTAAAAGAGGAACTGTTTAGAAATGAAACATTGGAGTATTTACCAACACAATTAAACCCTGTATAGTGATCTCAATTAGTATATTTTACAAACAGAAAATAGCTTTGCCTCTTCTTTGATTGGCCAGCTAGAACTCATTAACATAATTGGCATTCACTAATGGTAAAATTTACAACACAGCAATAATATACCAAATCTACCATAAGACTACGCCAAAAAATAGGAGAAAAAACCCCTACTCAATTTATAAGATAAAGATATTCAAAACACAATTCACTAGACAAACTTCCCAAATTAACAATTATTTCTTTCAGATCATCTTGCAGGCCATCCCAATGTGAAGCCTGAGAAAATTTCACTCCTTACAATTCACCAAATGCAAAGTGGCAGCAGTTTACACAATAAATCAACCTGCTTTAAATATGCAGCACATAGGCATGGTATAGCAGAGATTCAAATGAGGAAGTAGTATTACAAAACTTTGTCTTTAAGAGTCAGTTTGAGGACTTTCATTCCTCCAGATGACAATCATGGAAAAATATGATTTTCTATTCTAAAATCCTTTTAAATTTTGTGGAGTTGAAGGACCTCACTTGATGCAAGAACTTAATGAAACCAGGAGGGTTCTGATTCTGATTTGTGCTTTTAAAGATCATTTGAGTGACTAAAAAGGGGAGCAGAGACAAACACAAACATAATTTTAAAGAATCTGCTATAGAAACAAACAATATCAGATAATTCAGATTAACTGAAAATTAAAGGAAAGAAACTTAACTTGTTTAAAAGTGGAGCTAGATAGACCTAGAAAAAAAATAAGCTGTAGTTTCTATTGATACTGACCCAGAAGGTCCCTTTTCTCTATTGTGTTCT
>VYZT01058899.1:0-53013 GCA_013400735.1 Pomatostomus ruficeps | reverse complement strand
AAAGTAATGAAAATGTGATATTGCTCCCTGATTCCAGCAGTTCCTGCTCACGATCTGTCAGAAGAAGATTCGTTAATGCTGATAAGAGGAATTATTTTTTTTCCCTGGCACTGAGTCTTCTTGATGTGCGTCTTCCCATCCTCTGCCCGTGAGTTCAGTGTGCTTTTCCCACCCAGAGCAGCCGAGGTTTCTCCTCCCTCTGTCATGCAGAGATGTGTGTGTGCCCTCTCCAGTCAGTGCTCAGGAGCGTGGAGCCACACCAACTTCTGCCCTTCAATAGTTAAGAGACTTTGTGGCTGGAAAAAATCAGGTCAAATTAACATAATCTCTAGAATTACATAGCAGAGTAGTGTTGGAACACTTTTCAAAGCCTCGAGAGACACCTGATACCTTAATTCCCATCCTCACCCAAATGCTCCAGCGTTCTTCCCGTCTGACAGAGGAGCTGTGGGAGCCAGCAGGGTGTTCCCTGAGCTGCTGGCAATTCAGGCATCTGGAGCCAGCCCCGTGGAATCCAATCCTTAGGATGAGGTGGGCTTGAAATCTGTTTTATTTTGCTTTTCTCCTCCTACTTCTAGTATAACTCTGACCTAGTTCATGTCCCCTGGAACCATGGAGTAGTTCTGAAAAACAATTGTCTTGCATTAATTGAATAAAACATGGGGAGAGAGGCTGCACTGAAGCAGTTTCTAGCAGGTGACCCTAGAAAATTCCGCCCTTGGAGTTCTCCTTTTGATTTATTGGTTCAGGGAGCTTCTGGGGGAGCTCTTGGAGAGCTGACCTGATGCTTTCTCCAGCGAAGGACAAGCTGAGCAGTGGTGAAGTTTCCAAACACCACGACCTTTAGAGCTTTCCCTCTGTCACTTTAGTGTAGGTGCTTGAAAAGATTTCCTGCGTGACAGCTTGATCTTTTCCATGTATCCTCCAACAGCATTGATATTCCGGCCATCCTTTGGTGTTTCAGCCGTTATCGCTGCCGAGCCCTTTTTTATCAGTTAAATTGTCCTTGTGGCTTTCTTCATTAAGATGTACAATACGATACAGCAGAGCAAACGGCATCATTTGAATTACCCTGGAGTCGCTCCTTGAAATGCTGGGCTTGGACAGCTGTTGTTTCCTGGGAGATGAAGGTCCTTAATCACAGCCCAGCCCTCATCTTGGGCACAGCGTGGAGCACTCGCCTGCCTTTCCCAGCCTCCTCGCTGCCGCCCGGTCCATTGGCACACCCATCTCCTGGCATCCACGGCATCATTCACAGGTCCAGATTTGCATTTCCCACACTTTCTCCACAGGTGGAATTGCACGGGTGTCTTGGCAGCGGTTTTGGTGAAGACCTGGGGGCGACAGGTGCCGGTTGCCGGTGTTGCCAGCCCTGCAGCTGCAAAGGCCCTGCTCTCCATCCTCTGCAGCAGCATCAGCAGCAGCCTGGGGGCTCCCCATGTCCTCCCTGGAATGCCCATCTAGAGCATGTTTTAAATCCCACTGATCCCTTGGAGTAGCAGGGGTGGGTGTCTCATGGGGGCTGTAACTTCGCAGGCAGTCGTTTTCACTGGAGAATTCCGAGGTGCTCCAGGCCCTCTGTGAATGCGTCTGGAAAGCACCGAGCCTGTCCTGTGGAAACAGCTCTGAGTTCCTTTCTGAGGCTCAGGATTTGTACAAGCAGGAGCTGAGAATTGGTGCTGAGTTGGAACATCAGCTCTTGAGCAGGGGCACTGGGTAGTGGAACTCTCCTGTCACCTGTGGGACCAGGCGCTGTCTCCTGAGAGCACACTTTTGTGTCATCCTAGGTGCCTTAAAAATAAAAGTGCATGGAAATGTGAACTCGGTGAGCAAAAGCAGTGTTGCAGGCTTTCGGAGCATTTCACGTGCCAAAAAACTTCCTCAAAATGCTGATTTTATCCTCAGTAGGAGTTTGACGTTTCCGGATTACAGCTCGTGGTGTGAAAAGCTGCCGTTGCAGGGGGTTTATTCTGACAGTAATCCCAGTGGCTGGTGGGCAGGAAGAAGGCAGTCCCAGTCATGCTTTTCTCAGATTCCCCTGCAGTGGGTTTGTGGGAGGTGCAGAGGCAGCATGGCTGAAGCTTTGCGTCCTGGCAGGATCGTGGTGTCGGCTCAGGTGTGGCCACTGCTGCCGGCGGTGAGATGGAATTTAATTGTGAAAGGGAAACACATTTGCTCCCCAGTCAGCTCTGAGTGGTCAGCTTCAGCTCGGCGGTCTGGACTCTCCTACTGTCTCTGGCTTTTCCAGGAAAGAGGAGATGCCTCCGCTGCCAGCGGGGGACGGGCACGTCAGCAGGAGCATCCAGGGCTCCGGTTTGCTCTCGGCATTCCCAGTCCGCTGTCGAGTTGTGACATGTTCGGGTGCCTGATGCCACTGTGCAGGGACGCAGCCCAGGGATTTGTTCCCCCAAATTATTTATTATTTAACTTCTGCTTTCTTCTGAAGGTTCTGCCTGTCCCTGGTAAAATGTCAAGTTAATTTAAAGATGATTCTGCTCCTTTCTGACATTTTCATCCAGGATGTGTCCGCATTAAAGGGGCTAACGGCAGAGCTGACAGGCCTGGGACAGGAAATAAAACGAAATAAAATTCAGTCTTTCTGTCCCATGTCCAGCCAGTAGCAGACAGGACCTGTCATACCTGGCCTTACCTTTGGTGACCCAGCATAAGCAGTGCACAAACCATCAGGGGCACTCAGCACCAACCTGGAGCCCCGCACAGAGCAGATCAGGGGGCTCTGGAATGCCAAGGACATCTCCATCCGGCCTGGGAGGAGCGTGTGGTGAGGGAGAGGATGGCTGAGGTGAGGGAGAGGATGGCTGAGGTGAGGGAGAGGATAGCTGAGGTGAGGGAGAGGATGGACGTGCTGCTGCGCTCTGGAGTTTGGGCCCCGTCACCCCTCAGCTCTCGCGTTGCTGTGGGATGGGACATCTGTGCTGGTGTCCCACAGAAGCAGAAGCCAGGGGAATGCCAGGAAGGGTTTTGCCGGGTTTTCATCAGCCCCAAGGACCTGAACCAAAGCAGGAATCTGTTTGCAGTGCCCCATGCTGTCTCTTCAGGCTGCTGTGAAGGCAGCGACGTGCAGGAATTCACACTCGCCCCGGTCAGTACATGTGAAGTAGTCTGGAAAATCGGGAAGAATAAGAGCTCCACGCGTCAGGGATCAGATTGGCTTTTGGTTTCAGTTCAGAAAGCAATTTAAAAAGCAATATATTGAATGGATATCTATACTTGCTAAAGCCTCTTTAAATTTAAAAGGCAGCAGCGTGTTTTGCCGTTACTTTGCGGATGTGCTGCTGTAATTCTATGTGTGCTCCTCAGCCCCAGCACCGAGTACCTCTGCGGGGCTGCAGCACTGCGGCTCCAGCATTCAGCCAGGGGAATTTAATTTTGCTGCTGGGGTTTTAATATTCCTCCATCGTGCTTGTTCTGTTTGAGGCTGTGGACTAATTACAGCCAAGTTTAAAGGGCCCGGTCTGTCACACTCTGCAAACAGTTTGAAGTTGGAGAGAATCCATTTGAGAAAATGAGGAGGCTCAGCAATGGAGCTCATAACTCTGAGAAATGTTGCCCAGCTGCCTCCATGCAGTAATTTTATAAATATGTGTGTGTATATGTGTGTGTGCACTTGTGTAGCTGCCTAATGAGGTGGTGAGTGCCTGGAGCTTGGGTGTCATCTGAGTTGTCTTTGCTGGCAGATATTTATTTCTTATGGCCAGTGCTACAAAGAAATCCCAGTAAAGTGCAATTTGCAGCTTTGTAGAGGCCAGTGGTTACTCCCTTGGGTACTTTCTGTAGCTGTAAACCAGGCCTCTGAGGAGCTTTTGTACACGGAGATTTTGCATGGCCATGGCATTGTTCTGCTTTTCCCAAACAGCACGTTTAGTTCTCTTCTTGATTGGCACTGGGATGAAAAGCCTTGATATTAAGATAGAAAATCCCACGCTGAGTTGAGTCTGTTTGGTTATGTGATTTCTACGTCCTCTGGGCTTTGCTGCACCTGGTAAACCAGCCCATTCTTCATCACCAGCTTTCCATTTTAAATGATAGCTATCAGCCTTGGGTGATTGTGTAGCTGTTCTGCATGTCGATGGCTGGGACCAGAACGGTGCCTTTTTGTGGTGGCAAAGCCTTTCCTTGGCTTTGTTCAGCATTAGTTGAGTCAGGAGTACATCAAAGACTCCTTGTTGGCCAGATTTGAGGAGAAGAGATGGTTTTTGTTGTAGGACATGGGGCAGAAGGCTGATCCCTGGGGTGCTGTGTGCCTGCTCTGACATGGCAGTGTGGCTGCTCCTGAAAGCAAAGCAGAAGCTGGTGGCACATACTCAGGATTCAGGAAAGCAGCTTCAGAGTTAGCCAGTCCAGCTAAAAGTTATGGGTTGTGTGAGCAGCAGCATTGCAGGGCCGGGATGTCCCTTCCTGGGTGAGGGGTGATGGTGGCGGGGCCGGGACACACACGGATTTGCAGGGATGCACTGACTTGGTACCAGAGCACCAGTGACCGTTTTTCTCTCCTCTGCCACGCGATGATGTAGAAACACAGTGTGGGGCATTCATCTCTTTAAGGCGAGGTTATTCCCTGCGGAACACTGGTGTGTCCAGTCCTTCTTCCCAAAGAAGACTGGGACTGAACAGGACTCCCCGAAAGCTCACTCTAAACTTTAACCGGTCTGTGTTTCCTATTGCAACCATCCAAACCATTTGCTAATCATAACTTTGTCATTCCAGCTGCAGCCAACATGTTGTTTGACGTGGATATTTGTTCGCACTTACAACCGCTTGAGAACTTTATTTTGTGTAACCTGTCGGTCTCTGTCCCCGGACGGGGAAGCGAGATGCACTGTCCAGTTTGCACTGTTTCTTGACTAATGATCTCTTCCAGCACGTCAATACAAGTTCACTTCCTGCAGATTCTCTATTTAGTGTAAAAGCTGATGTAACTTTTTTTATTTCAGGAAGACAGTAAATTGAGACTATTTATAGATGCCAAGATGCTATCTCAGGAATTAATACTCAGTTTTACAACCCCTTCTAAACAATGACTTTCCCCCCACCTCCACCGCCATTTCCCCTTCCACCATTTGCTTGGTTAAAATGAGGCATCGTTTGGGGATTGCTGCCCAAAACCAAAGCAAAGCCCCGCTCTCGTTCTCCTCGTGGCTTTGGAAGGTTTCCCTTGCAGCCCCCAGAGCTCCCACAGGAGAACAAGGGCTGGCCTCCTTGAGGGTGCCTTAGATTTGGTTGCCAAGATGAGAACAGCCTATGTTGGCAGTGGAAACAGGCTAATGACGGCTTGATAATCTGTTATGCAAATCTTGGTGCAGTTTGTTAAACTGTGCAGGGTTTATTTGTTTTGCTTCCATAATTAAAGCATGTAGACCTTGTATCTGTAAGTATTGTGTATTTCCTTGTATGATTCTTGTCTTTGCTGCTGCTTCAGAAATTCAGCCCTGGGCTGTCCTCAGCTAAATTGCCAAGAAACAGGTCCTCCTTTTTCCACTGCTGCCTCTGCCCACGCAGGGGATCCGTCCCTGGGTGCTCTGCCTGCCTGTCACCGAGGGGAAACGCTGCTGTGAATTGTCTGTCGTTGCTGCAAAACCCAAGCTCCGGCTGCTGAGGGACACACGGTGCAGCGCTTCCCTGCGCTCACTCACACGGTGTTACCCACTCAAACACTGCCTGCCTCGAGCTGGGACAAACCTGGCCTGGGCCCTTGCTCCAGGGATTTATTTCAGTGACACGTTCTGAGGAGCCAGCCCGCTCCAGCCACTGACCCCTGTCATGGAATACCCACCTCCAGACGGGGAGTAAACAGGCTCCAACAACTAAGTAAGCCAGTAAATTTGGGTAATGTGCTTAAATTTGGTTTAGACCTGTTGGTGTGGAGGAAATAACAGTCAGCAAAACCTTCAGATCTGGGTCAGTCTTTTAAAACTGCCTGCTGCAAATGCCTGGAACAGACAAAGCATCTCTCCACTGGCAAGGCAGCACCCCCTGAGAAATTTCCAGTGGGATGTAGTCCATATGGAGTAGAGTTAGTTTCAGACTAAGCAGCAAAAAGAATCTAGGATATTTTAATTACCCATAGCTGTTAAACCAGGTACCTGCTGCAGCAAGAGGGCCTGGTAGTGTTTGTCCACAGTTGCCAGTTCTAGAACATATTTTATGCTGAAAAAAATGCTTTATCATGCAGGTGGTGGCTGAGAAGCCGGAGGAAAGGTGGGAGCAGACTGCTCCTGGGCAGAGGTGCTCCAGTGAGGGCAGTGTTTGAGTGTGTAACAGCGACGTGCCGAGCCTCAGCTCCTCGTCCTGCCCTGGAGCTTCTGTTTTGTCCCCGCCAACCAAACCGTTGGTGTCGGTGTTCTCTCCTGTCTCCTGTTCCCCTGACTTTGCAACCACCAGTAATTGTTCTGGCGAGGTCCTGGAAAAAGAGAAAAATTTACTGTTTTCCTCAGGCTCATAGCTTTTGAACTGGAGGCATGTCTTCTAAACAGTGCAACTCACTTCAAATGCTTTTTGCCTTTCATTTTATTATTGCTTGTCACGCAATGTTCTTTGAAAGCTTGCTCATATATTATCTGTTCCATTTTTTCCATTTTCCCTTTTTTTGCATGCTGTTCCTCCTGTTTCTTCCCTTCCTCCAATCCTCTGTTCCCGTGTGTAGACACAACGGCGACGACAGAACCGGCAGTTCACGGTTGGTATCACATTCCTGTTTATCTTATTTCTCAGCGCTGCTGAGTGGCAAGACAAGCCTGGGAAGGGGAAGCCAGAAAGGGAACTGGAGTCTTCAAGGGAAAACCGTGTTTCAGGTGGACTCAGCTCATAAATACCACATGGGTTCTAAGGCTGGAAAGTCTGTCTGCTCTTGTCATTTCTGCTGTGAGCTCCCCAGCCGGTCAGCCTGGTGCCAGGCAAGCTCAAACCCATGGAAGTGGCATCCCGGTCCAAGCAATGCCAAATGATTCTCTACCCATTGACTGAGAGAGTCATTTCACACATGAAAGGGATTTTTTTTTCCCTTCTTTTTAATTTTTGAGCATTTTTCCTGCATTTTGAGTTAGTTTTTAAGACAGGGCATCCAGCGGGTCTGCTGGCATAGGGCAGCACCAGGGATTCTGGGCTGCTCCACAGAGGAGCGCTCGCCTCCAAGGTCGGCAGTGAAGTTTGCGTTATTACACTGCAGAAGGAGACTGGGAAAACAAATAGCAACACTTTCCTCTCAGCATAGCAGTCTAGCAAAGTAACCCTTCTCGTCTGCTCGAGGCAGTCTAGCTAACAGCTTGACAGCTTCCTGAGCTTCCTCCATTCCCCGGCGAGCCTACGTATGCGCTGCAGGCTGGAAGTTGAGCATCCCGTTTTTTGGCACAAGCTTGCTTTGCAGCTGAAGAACCAAAACCTCTGACAATTTTTAATTATAGCTAATCCATGTTGGACTTTGCTATTCTAGTCTCTTTTAACTCTGATGAATTGACTGGTTTGTTACTGACAGGAATCCCTAGCACACGGCAAGCACCCTGTTCTCCCCCCTGCTCCCCTTGAGGCGTTGCTTGGGCGAGGTCAGAGGCAGGACTGAGTGAAGCAGTCATTCAGTAGCAATGTCCCGTATCAAGTGGAGGGGCTTGCAGTTCTTATCCCAAATAACTTATCTTCTTGGATGCATTTTCCCACGTGGTGTAAAGATTGGAAATCTTCGGGCACACTTGTGTTCTGTCTGTGACGATCTCCCTGTGTGTGTTAATGTCAAGAGCCAGCGTTGCTGATTTTGTAGCTGCATGTTTGTGGCTAGGTGTTGATCCCCAAATTTGAAAAAGATCAGGTAGCCCTGATGATAGCACAGTTCCCAATATCCTTTCTAGGTGTCTCTGCATCAGGAAAGGCTCAGTGTGGGTATGGATTAGTCTCTGCAGTGAGGACAAGCTGGGCAGATGCTCGGTGGCCAGCCCTTGCCCCATTTTTTAAAGCAATTCCAGATGTCTTTCTTCCCTGTTTTTTGTTCTGGGGAAGCCATAAAAAGCCTGTTTTTAACTCAAGGACTTCTCCCCTTCGTGGGGAGGATGCTGCCAGGGAGGTGGCCAGCTGAAATGACAACCCATCCCAGTCAAAGCAGCTGCCACAAACTTTCCTGCCTTAGAACCAGCCGGTTTGTCCCGAATTCCCCTGTGCTTGCCCTTGTGGGGTGCTTTTCCCGTGAAGACTCTGGATTTCTTTCCAAGCTTGTGTTGCTGGAGTGTGTATGGAGTATACCAGGTGTTTCTGTATGTTGGCCATTTGTTCTTTCCGATGTCCGATGGGAGTGAGCATGTCTGTGAATGACTAGAAATGCATGGGCATGAATACAGCCAAATGGATTTTCTCCAAAAACAATTTAAAATGAATTGGGGGAAGAAAAAAGAAAATAAATCAAACAAAAAAAAAAAAAAAACAAAACCAAAAACCAACCCAAAAAAGAGCTTGCTAGCAAAGAAAATGGAATGTAAGGCCAGTGTGGAGCCAGCACAATGCTTCAATCGGGGAAAGAGGGTTTTGAGCCGTTTAAAGTTTTGGAGTGTATCCTAGAGGACTGGGGGGAAGGAGTCCTGTGTGTGTGTGCATGTCCCAGCAGTAGCCAAGGCCCTGCCATTCCTGTTCCCTCACGGAATGGAGTTGACGGCAGCGATGCATGAGTGACCTAACGCACGAACGTTTTTAACTCTTTTGTTGAAAAATGAGAGCTTAACTGTGAATTTTCTGATGCACTTTCTCCTTTCTCTGCACTGTTCATTGCCAGAGCTCCAATAACAGCATGGTCATGGCCGGCAGGAAGGCTTGTGCTTCCGCTGCACCCCACGAAGCCGGGGTTTCCCAGCTTCAGCCCTCCTCCCTCTCCGTGTGCCCCCGTGGGGTCAGGGTGCCCGTGGGGCTGAAATCGCAGGCTGAAATGTTTGAGCTGGAATACGGGCAGAACCTGGTGGAGCCGGGAGAGTAACAACCTGGAGCGATTGCGCCACTCAGTCTGGGGAGAAAGCTTTTTCTGCCATGCCCTTTTAATTTTCCTCCCCTGCCCCTCTCCTCACCAAAATCAACGTGCCCGTTTTTAATGTCCTGGCCCCTGTTGCCCCTTGGTGGCCAGAGAGCTCGGCCCTCCCGAGGTGCTGGCCTTTGTGGAGTCCCTCAGGTGAGACACCCAGCTCGTGTTTGCCCCCACTGCAAGCAGGACATCTCTGAGCAGCCATGACCTCGGACACACGGACCTTGTGTCCCGTTTTTTCCAAATGCTGCTCTTCCCGTGTTGTAAGCAGAGAGCTTTAAGAGCTCAGAGTGGTTCCCCAGGATGTGGGTGCTGCCCACACATGGCATTGTGCTTGCAGCCCTGTCTATCTGTCCGTCTGCCCAGCAGTGGGGGTCCCAGGGCTGCTCCCCGCTCCCCTGGCGAGGCAGGAACCAGGCAATGCTGCCTCAGCACAGGCAGAGTTTCTGCTCACTCTCATGGAAAGGTAGGGTGAAAAAACCTCCTCTGCAGCTGGCAAAGCAGGAAGCCTGGAGTGAAGGGTAAAATAAGGAAAACACCCCAATCACAAATGAAGAGTGATAAGAAAATACTTGGCCCATGGTAAATTATTTTACAGGCTGGAAATCCTTCCCCAAAGGCCCATGTGGGTTTTTAATTGTGGCCTTAGCAGGGTTTGGTACATGAACAGGTAACATTGTTGTGTTTTGCTCTTGTTCCTTTTTCTGATAGTGCTCAGTCCCTGAAAATGAGTTTTGCTTGGCTGAGGCCAAAGCCCGGCCGTGCCACAGCACCGGCCACTCGCACACCTCGCCAGGTGCCACGGAAAAAAGCTGAGAGCTTTCTGCATTGCCATCATCAAGCAGCTCTGCCAGTCCAGCTGCCTCCTTCCCTCTTGGAAATGCCCTACTTAAAAGTGCAGCTAATAGTAAATCCGTTCCTCAATGTATTTTACAGCTCCCGTCCTTGGGGCGGCTGAATAAAACATCACAGCGCTGTCTGCGCTCGCTGCGGGTCTGTGCAGCGCCGCCGCGCGCGGCATGAAACGGAATCCCTAATTGCTTATTTAGAGCCTGAGATGGGAGAGAAATTGGCTTTTCCTTAAAAACTGGATGTAGTGCGGGAGCCCACAGAAACCTAAATATAGCTGGGGTGCCTGGTCCTCGTGTGGGCACCTGGTTGAGCTGCGGGACACGCTCGCCGTGCCGGCTGTGCCTGCCAAGGATTTATCATTTCCAGGGAAGTGGAGCGGAGTGAAAAGTTCCCTTTCACTGCTCTGACAGGAGTAGTGGCAGACTTTGAGTTCATCCCCTCAGAAGTGAAAAGAAGGGGCTTTAGTAGCCGGTATGAAAGTTTAATGAGAAAAATCAAGAAGTAATTTACCACCTATTTAAATGCCTCACAACAGGTTTTAACACCGGCCAGTGGCATTTGTGAGTGTCCCAGGTGCAGGGAGAAACAGAATTGTGGAATTGTTGCAAATTTTCTTCTGAAAAGGATTTTTTTTTTTGCTTCATAAAAAATGCAGCATTGCCCTTTTTCATCAGTGAGAAAATGTAGTTCCTTTAAAGGGAAAGGGAAAGCTCTACAGAAGCAATTTTGGAGAGAGAAAAGTTGAAGGGCTCGTCTGCCAAGTGCAGCTTTGCATGGCCAACGCTTCTGTGAGTCGGCTGTTATATTTATAGATCATTTATAGGAAAAAGGCTCCTGAAAACCTGAAAAGGGCTCCCTGAAACCCAAGAGTGGCACACAAGCAAATTTCCTGCTATTAATCTAAATGGCTTCCCACTTCAGGAGGTAATTCCAACGTAGCTTCCTGGTGATTTGATGTATTTAAAAACCACTCGCTGAAAATGAGTTCCATTTTTAAAGAGCAGTGTATATATATAAATATACATATTGCTGCTCTGCAGTGGGGCCAGTCTGCTCATTGACCATACTGTCCTCACAGCTTGGCTGTTTAACAGGCAGACAGCACTGGCAGCAGTCCGTGAGATGATGATCCCAGGTTCCCCAGTGCCCAGGGATGCAGGATCTCTTCGTTGGAATTTTTTTTCTTCGCTTTATGCATTTGCTTTAGTGGCCAGCAGCAAGAGTGAGTCCTGGAAGTCCCGGCCCACAGGGTAACACCGCCCCACCCCTCATGTCCTTAGGTCTGGGTGGCCTCCCAGCACTGGTTTGCCCTGTCACTGGTGCCCCGATGCCCACCCATGGGGATACTCTGCCTGCAGACCCCAGCACTGCCTCAAGCCCCCAAACCAGGCAGCACCAATGCCCTCACACACAGCGCTGGCTGCCTGTGCTGGCCACACGCCTCCCTGATCACTTTATAGCTCTGAGGACAGATGCTTCGCCCATAAATCCATCACATTTGGGCAAATGAAAAGAAGCCGGTTTGTCCGATAGTTTGGCAGAGGACACAGCCCACAGCCTGCAAACAGGCCATGACATGCGCTGCACAATATTTGTATTCTCTCATCGATAAATGTCCGGACTTGTCACCGTGACCAAAACGAATTGGATTGGGTGCAAAATTGGAAACAAGTTTTCCCTCGCTGTGTTTGTGCAGGACCGAAATCAGCCTGGACTGAATTGGGAAACTGTCCCCGTGATGGCTGAAAGGCAGAGTTTGGGGTGCTCTGCATGCTGTTATGAGTGGTCTCAATGCCATGTTTCGTGTGCCAACAGTGTAGAGTGAGGAGCGTTTCTGTCTGAAATAAAGGCCACGATTGCACTTGTGTCACACGATGGCTCTGCCCGCACCGGCAGACGGTGGCAAGTGACTGACGCATTCTCTTTTTTCCCCCCAAGAAATTAATCCTCAGTTCTTAAGTGTGTTGTTTTTTGTCGCTTGAGAAACGCAGAGAAAAATGAGTTTGTTTTTACTTGTAAGGCTTTACTCAGTTGCCCAATTCGGCCGAGGAGCTGGACTATGGGGATCTCTCAGGTAAGGGCTAGTCCGTAGGTAACCCGCTGCTCTCCTTCGCTAGACACTGGTTCCACTCTGATTTCTGCATCTTGGCCATGTTGCATTGTGCAGTCACTGTGGCGCAGCCATTCCCCCCACGCTCTCGCAGCTTGGAAGTGCGCTCCTTTCTGTCGGGGTTTTCCTCCCTTTTCTTTTTTTTTTTTGTTTTGGCACCCATTTCTGTGTGGCATCCTCAGACATGGGGCAGGAGGTGCAGGGCACCAAGGCCAACCATTGTGGTTCCCTCCTGGCTGGGATTTTTTGAACGCTGATTAGGAGACTGGTTGAGTTGAATCTTTGTAAAACACTTGACTCTGCCGGGTTGTGTGAAACCCCCCTGAAAACCGGGAGCCAGCACTAACCTCGGCTGCTTGGGGATTCCTCACACCAACAGCAGATTGGGGGTAAAAAGGAGGTGGTTGTTTTATTAGTGAGGCCAAACCAAGTAAATGGTTCAAGCCTCTTTTTATTCACACTGGACTGAAAGGGGCATAAATGCATCCTCATGGCTGGTCCTTGCCAATTAGCGCTGATTGAGATTAAGTCATAGCAGCATCTTCAGTGGATGCCGTTGGGTGCATTCAGAGCAGGGCCTGTACCAGTGGTACAAACTTAAATCTCTGTTCTTCATGTTTTCCTATAGAAATCCACCCATTTTTTTTTGCCCCCACTTGCAGAGCATCCCTGCAGAGCAGACCCCTGGTCCCAGCCGGGCTCTGGGGCTGCGTGCGGCCACCCCAGTGCAGGTGCACAGTTGTGGCCGTAGGGCAGGAGCAGCCATTTGTTCCCGCGGGAAGAGCCCAGCCCAGGGGGGTTGGAGCCCACTGCTGTTCCTGTCAGGGGTTCAGCATGGAGCAAACAAATACCCCAAAAAACCCCTGAGTCCTCACTTCATTCCGTCAGACAGTTCCCTCTCACCCAATCAAGTCGGGAACATCCCATCCCATAAGCCACTACAGGTGTGCTTTGGCCAAGAGGTCAGAAATGATGCATTCATTGTGTTCTAACACTGAGCGATGCTAACAATTACTATTGCAGGACCAGGACAGATCCCATAGGTAAGATGCACCAGGGCTCTGGTGAACATCCCTGAGTGGATGGGGAAAATGGTTTTGCTCTTATAAGTTCTTTTACTTTTTAAAATTCTGTGTTTTAAGGAAAAATGCACTTTTTAGTGAATGGAGAGAAGAACAGGAAAAAATTCCTCCAAGAAATTGCCCAAAATGGGTGTCTGCTCCCCAGCTTGTGCTGCCCAGAGGGACTCACACCTTTTCTGGAGCACACAGCTCAGGGTAGTCCTTTTTCTGAATCTGGAATAGCAGCCAAAACTTCCGCCACCTTTACAGAACACAGCACAGGCAGAGCCACTGCCTGCAGCAAGCACCCATCGTGTGCTGCCAAACACCCATTTTGGAGCATCTGGTTTGGCTACTGAATTTTTCCCTAAGAATTTCAAGATTTTGCTTGTTGCTCTTTAGGTTATTCCTGCCTGCCCAAAGGGTGATCATTCCTGGTCAGGATCATACTGGGTCAGGAATAGGGGAGGCACCAGAGGGAGAGCCCCAGGCCCTTCTCTGCTGCGGAGCAGCCCCTGCCCCATAGCCCCTGTTCCGAATGCTGGGAAACTGAAACCAGGTCACATTTTTGGCCCGGGGTCAGCACATTTGGGCTCTCCGATGGGTCCAGGTGAGTGCTGGAGTTGAGCTCTCTGTTGGGAATGCTGCCCTCCGCTCTGGGAGCCCTGGGGACCACCCTGAGGGATGCAGGGCACGTGCCCACCCCCACGGGGGACCGTGGCGTGGCGGGCGTGGGGGCTGCTGCTGTGTTTGCTCAGTGTGCTGTTCCTTCCAGGTACTCCTGTCCCGCCCACAGCTTCAACCGAGGCTCTGCCGACCGAGCAATTAAGTAATGCATCCCTTGCCTTCCGCCCAGGTAGCCTGACTCCAGAGCCCTCCTCGCTCTTCCCGGCCGAGCTCTGTGTGTCCGTGCCTCTCGCAATCCTCCTCTTGTTCCTCACACCCTGAGCCCTTGGGGTGCAGAGAGGGCTGGCCTCGCACCTCAGTTCCTCATTGCAGCCCGGCGCAGTCCGACAGGCAGGATTCCTGCGGCGCTGGGAATCGCAAGGGCGAGCCCTGAGCGTCTGTGTGTTGTGCACACCTGTGCCTGCAGGTGCAGACGCTGCCGTGGGCTCTGAGCACGGCGCTCCAGGGACCTGTCCCGGCGCTCCAGGGACCTGTCCCAGCGCTCCCCGAGCCCTCCTGGCTCTGCTCCAGAGCGTTGGCACCTCCTGTGACACAGGGCACGGTCACGATGGCTCCACGCAGCCTCTGCATTGGGCTGGGTTCCCTGGCCAAAACCCGCTCAGCACCTTTGCAGAGGGGGTGCTGGTGGATCGAGGGCCATGGACTGCGAGCGGGGCTCTCTTTTCCAGAGAGGAATTGGTGGGAGCAGCCGCGCAGCTCCGAGCTCTGCCAGGGTGAGCACATCCATTCAAACAGAGGCGTTATTTTTTATGACGCGATCTTGAAATGGGTCGCTGAAGGGGAGCTTATTGATTGAAGAAGGATGAACTCCTCAAATTTCTCTGGTTTAAATTAAACCAAATTCAATTATGATACGACAGGCAGGTTAACGCTGCTCTTTAAGAGCCCCTCAATAAATTTGAGGAGGGGTAGCCCGCTCCACACCACACTGTGGGAATGAATAACATTATTGCTCATCCTGTCATAGACAGGCAGTGATTTCTGTCCTCCCACGTCGTGGCTAAGTGGTTTATAGTGCTCATGGAACAACAGCAGCCTGTTCTTCCTCCAGCACCCCTTGCCAAGTCCAGCCTCTAGGGCTGCTCCATCATTTCAAAAACTTAATTCCACAAAAGAATTGACCCCAGATTCAGTGGGGAGGTGTCAGTCCAATCCTGATGTTTCCTACCTCCAGGGAAAAGGAATAATTGGCTCATCAGGTTTTCAGGAATGCTCAAGTGACTTAGCACCCAAATCATGACCTGTGGAATCTTCAGACATGCTGGTGTGATAATCACTCGATAAACTAAATATAATCGGATTTAGAAGAGATCTCTTGTTTAGGAATTCTGCAGAGCCATTGGCGTAGGTTTCCTTTCCCCTGCCGTGATGCAGATGTTACCTGCACATCTGGGAAGCTCAGGAGCTGTCGGTGGGGTCGGTGTGGATAAGCCTGCTCATGCTCACACACAAGTTCAGCCCACACTGTCCAATGTCAGGAGCTTGATGTTAATTTTCACCCAGAAATAGAAGCTAAATTTTTGTGTAAGTGCAGCAATAAATCCCAATATGCCAAAATTTAGGTCTAAACTACGTTTTCATAAAAATCTCCCTCTGTTCTCTGCCTTTGCAGCAGAAATGCAGATAGAGGAAGGTCAGGGCTGTCCAGAGATACCCCAAAGTGTTACAGTGTTGTGCTACAGAATGTGAAGCTGGAGGGAGGTGAGGAGGGACAGGAGAGAGGAGCACCACACAGCCGGGGCTCCATAAAACGTGGGTTTCCCACATCACAGCAGGACAGGCTGCATCTCCCAGTGCTGCCTTGGCTCCACACCTCTGGCACTGAGCCGAGGGAGAGCCGTACTCGGCTGGAGAGGGTGCTGGAGCGCGCAGGGAAGGAGCTGCTGGCAGCAGCAGTAATGTCAGGAGCGGTGCCAGCGGCACAGGAGAGGCAGGGGCCGGCCCGTCCCGGCTGCAGGAGGTCACTGGAAGCTCCAGGATGCTCTGTGTGTGCAGAGGGCTCCCGTCACCAAGGTGAGCCCAAAGCCGCCGCTTCGAGCCTCGCGGGACCCGCTGCTGAGAGCGTGGGGAGCACTGAAGGTAAACGTGGTTTGACCCAAATAGGTCTGAAGCTGTTAGTGTGGGTGGAAAGGAGATTTAAAATACAGGCAGCCTGGTCCAACCCGGTCTTGCTTTTAGTTTTGAGGTGCTGCTGCTGATGAAAAGAGTGGAATATTCGTAGATACATCTATATTTAAAGCCTCATTAAAATGGAATTGAGTGAAACCTTTTCATTGGGAAGTTAGGAGCAGAAAAGTCTTCCCTCTGCTAAGCCTCAGTGTAAGCGCTGACCCAGACTGTCAGGGTGCTGTTCTTACCATCAGCAGTGTTTTTCTTGAGAGCCCACAGAAAGCTGGTTTTAGCAATTACATTGGCAGAAATGTTAGGAACCTGGAGATCATTAATACATTTACTTTTTAAGAGAGCTTCACCCAAGCCCCCGAAAGCTGAGAGCCTGCAGGTGTGAATCGCAGATGATGATTATCAGTACTTAGATGAGCAGTGCCCAGCTCAGCATCTGCTCCGTACTGCTCCTGACCCTTGGAATTCGTTCTTTAGTTCTGTGATGAGTAGGAACCAGCCCCAAACCCCTTTCTCTCCTGTCTATGTGCTGTTTGCTGAGCCGCACTTTCTGTTTAAAGGAAAACTTCAGGGTTCCCATTCCAGCGGTGTAATCACTACTTTGTTGATTACATGAGCAGTTGGTTAAAATAATCAGCAAAAATAAATTTAAAGCTTCCTAAGTCTCTTCCTGGCCGCCCTAGAAGAGGCTCTGGAGCGCTCCTGCTGCTGGACAGTGATCTGCACTGTGGGCTGCATCCCATGAAACCCTGACATTCCCTGCTGCGGGGCGCAGCTGTGCCAATCCCTTAAGGAACAGCACAGCACTTGGAAAGAAAAACGGATTTTTTTTCCTGCATGAGTTCAGTTCTGGCAAGTGGATTGTGCCATTATCACTGCAGTTTTCCTTTAAGGTGCTTTGGTGCCAAGCAAAGCATCGACCCAAAAACGGTTCAGCCGAGGTGCACCGTAGCTGCAGAGTAGCCCTGAGGGGGCATGTTGGTGACAACATGCTGCGGTGTCTGCTCCTTCCCTGCCCTCCCCTCCCTCCTTCTGCCCCACCCACAAAAACTCACAAGCAAATCCAAAACAAAACCCTAATAGGAAAATTCCTGAGGTTTCACTGGAAAGGCCAGAATCCAGCTTGCTCCAATATATATTAACATCCTAATGGGAAAGCTCTGCATGTATACATTTACTGCGCCCTGACAAGAGGGAATTAAATGTCAGAAGGATTTGTAGCATCTGTAATTGAATTGGTGCTGAGAAAAGCAAATCTTGAGGAAGAATAACATATTAGGATTAGCAAATAATGTGGCATTTTGTCAGTTCCTGCCATCTCAACTGTTCCCTCTTCAGCAATAAAGTTGTGATTTCTGGTTTAATCAGAGATAGGAGGCGGGAATAGCTTGGGTGAATTGGAGACCGCATTTAAAGCAGATTCCGGTTGTTAAGGTCAAGTCTCTCCTTGGCTTTGGGGAATTATTCCTTGTTCCACAGACCTGACACTTGGTTAATTACCAAAGAAATAGCGAGGGGCAGGATGGGGAGGGGCCGTTCCCGTGCTGGTGGCACACAGACAGGTTTGCTGGGAGCAGTGTCGGAATCGCTGGCGGTGCAGTCAGGCTTTGCTGTGCCAGCAGGCAGAGCTCCGGGTGTTGGGTCATGCTGCTGCAGCATACGGGGTGTGATGAGGTGCTGGAGGCAGGGAGGTGCTGCAGGAGGAATGTTTCAGGCCATGTGTGAGCTTGGAGATGTATTTAGCCACGTGTGTAACTGTGAACTTGGGGCTGGCACCTGGCAGGGCTCCTCCTTAAGAGAAACAATTGACAAAAATGCCCCTGCACGTCTCAGTAGAGGAACCCACGCTTAACAAACTGCTGAGCAAACCTGGCAAGGCTTCAGGCCACAGCCCCTTCTCAGGGGAGCCCTCTGTCCCTGCCCTTGGCACGACGCTGGTCAAAGGGAAGACGTGAGGGATGTGTCGGGCGCGAGGCTCTGGCACAGCCCCGTCTCCGCAGCAGTGGGTCCGTGGGACGGTGTGGAGGCTGCCACCGCCAGCACAAACACACAGCTTCGTCTTTCCAGAACCTTAATTTATGATGATGAAGAAAAAATGCCTCTTGATGCAAAATCCTGCTGGAGGCACATTACAGAGCCGTAACTCAGCGTGTTTATGCCCCTCAGCTGCTCCAGATGTCAACAAGGCACACGTCTGCCCAGGCTGGGATGCTGCTGGCTGCTCCAAATGCAGCCGAGTGGAACTGGGCGCAAAGTTTCTAAAAAATAAGAAAAAATTGAGCGAAGCATGCCTAAAGCAGCTGCTCCAGCAGATGAGCCCGTTTAGTTGCTTTGCAGAGTGCAGGTTCACAGAGGCCGGATTAGCTGAGCTGGAGCAGCAGTGGGAAGGCTGTGTCGGATTGGGAGCTCCCAGGTGTCCCCAGTCCTGGAGTGTGACTGGCTCTCCCCAGCTGCTACCCTGGGCAAGCAGCAGATCCTGTGCCTGGGCACGGGGTCAGCTCAGCACCCCACGGCACATCCGTGGGCACCTTTCCCATCAGCATGCAGGGATGTTCAGCCGCTCGCCACAGCAGCAGATGCTGGGAAGGGATCACAGCATGGGCTGTTCCCACTGGAGATGAGACAGAAGGCCCCTTTTGCTGTGCTTTCGGATTCCTTGGCACACTCTCACCACAGTGCCAGGGCTTGGGGTTCAGGGATGTGACAGGGAAGGCTTTTGGTTTGCAGGGGAATAATCTTTTTTGGCTGCAGTTTTTATCTTCTCAGCCAAGCTGCTGGAAGGGTCTCTGCAGTGTCCCTCACCATGCTCACATCTCCCACATCTCCCTGCCCACACTGGGGCTCCTGCTCTCTGAGGTTATTCAAAGGGGCTTTATTTTCTTAAATTGTTTTAATTAAAAGACGCTTTATGGTGCTCTTGGTCCCAACTTATTTACTTGGGTCCCTCAGTCCTTAATCTTGGAGCAGAATTGGAAATATCGATAGAAAGCGTAAATCCCAGCTGCTGCTCGAAAGCTTTGTATCAGGTCTCGGCTCAAAAGAGCCCCATTACCTTTAGCTGTCACGGATCTGTACGCTTGATCGATAAACTTCAAATATTATTAGAGGTGGAGGCTTCAGAGATTTGCTCTGTTCTTTGGAGGGAGACGGAGATAAATCTTTCTTAAAAATTGACTTGCATTTGCTCTCTCAGTCGTCCTGGCAAAACGCATTTCTCCGAGGTGTCCGGGCAGGCGCAGGCAGGGCAGATTTATGGGCCATGTGCTTCTTGTAGTGAAAGATTTAAATGGTAAATCCTTCACATATGACTTCACAAATCATGTAAAGTTAAAAGATTTTTACCGTTTCTGTTGCTGCTGTGCTTAAATTGTAAGGTATGGCCAGTAAATCATTTTAATGGAGGTGTCGCGCTTGACTCATTGAAAAAAAGAGACAATGGTTTAGCTTCTATTCCAAAATGTTAATGTATTAATCAGCGGGAGAATAATTGTTTTTTACTGCGTTATAAATCTCAGTTGCCATTAGGATTGCAGCGAGGGTTGATGTAGCTGCGTTCTTAAATTAAAATTGTTTACACTGCTATACATTCATTTTACATGGCCATAGCTCATCCGGGGTTCATTCCGGAGCTGTTCCTCCGCCACATCTGTCATCCCTCTCCCAGGTGACGACATCCCGAGGGAGAGGCGCTTCTGAAAGGAAACTAATTGTGTGGTGAGGAGTTAAATAAACGCAGTAAAGCAGTTGGAGGCACTCTACAGTTACTGCTCACTGTCGGCCTCGGAGTGGGTGTTAGCGTTTGGGTCAGGAGTGTTGCGTTCTTGTGGGTTGAATTGAACAGCAGAGGTGGGGTTCATGGCTGAACTCAGTTCAGTCGGGGCAGAGGATGGTTGTAAACACCTGTTCCATGCTGGCTGGGTTGAGTTTTGGGCAAGGAGTGTTTTGGGAAGTTGAAATGTTTTCAACAGGGTACTCGTTAATGACGTTTCTCAGAGCTAACGATTAATATTCCCGTTTTGTTTGTTTTGCTCTTCTCTGTGCCCCGTCCACCAGGAAGGCTGAGATTTGGGGAGCACTATAGGGAAATTTCCCAAAATAGGTCCCCACCGATGACTCCGTGTGCCCTCCCTCCCCTCTCCCAGCTGTCTCCCACGTGCGTAGTCATAGTGCTGCTGCTTTTAGTGGAAAACACCTCGCGAGTCGAGCCGCCAGATCAGTTCGGCTCCGGACAAAGCTCCTCTGCCCGAACTCATCTGCTTAGTTAGCTCCATGCTTCACCCCTGCTCCTCTGGAGAGCCTGAGGGCAGCTCTTCCCATCCTGAGAGCAGCTGCAGCCAGACCCTGCCGAGAGCATCCTAATAAGTCCCCAACTCTTATTCCTCTTCTGATCTCAACAGATTCCCGCGCAGGTGAGGAAGGGGCCATACGGAGCGTGGACCATGCTGTGGTTGGTGGCGTCGTGGCCGTCGTCGTCTTTGCGATGCTTTGCCTGCTCATCATTTTAGGGCGATATTTTGCCAGACATAAAGGTAAGACAGAGACCAAAGCTGGAGGATGAAAGGCCAGGCACGTGTGTCCCCGCAGTCACGGTGTTGTCACGTCTGATGCGACAGACTCCCCAGTTTCTCTCCCAGTGGCGTTTTTGTTTCCTTTGTCGATTGCTCCCTCAGCACCACACCAAGACCCCCAAAGAGTCACGCAGCCTCCACTTCCCTTGCAGGTACATACTTCACTCACGAAGCCAAAGGAGCAGATGATGCAGCCGACGCAGACACAGCCATCATCAACGCAGAGGGGGGACAAAACAACTCCGAGGAAAAGAAAGAGTACTTCATCTAGAGCAGCCTTGGTTCCCATGAGGTGTCCAACCGTGGACGGTTACTACTGGCCCTATTTAAACGCTACAAAGACAGTGATCTTGGAAGTTGCAACCAGCTTGTGTCTTTTTTTTTTAAGGAAAAAAAAGCAAATGGGTGGAGAGCGGTGAGGCCGGGAAGGTCCGGGATTTGCTGTGTAAAAATATTCCTCGTAAAGTACACTCTGCTGTTCGACACCTCAGTTCGTTTGGGTTTTCTTTTTTTGGCCAAGTCCAGCTTGGATTTAGTTTAGTGAAGTCATTTGCAGAAGATTCTGTGCCTTGTTTAATTTCTGTTCGTTCGGGTCGGGGGGAGGCTGGGAAGAAGAGGGGCTTCTGTGCGTTAGTTCCCTTCGGGTTTCTGTGGCTCTTCGTTTCCCCTTTCCTGTTTCTGGAGTTGCCAGCTGGGACCCCGTGGAGTAGGTGCGTTTCTCTGAAGGTGTTTCCCCTTTTTTCTCTTCACCGGTTTCCGTTCAGAACTCGAGCTCATCGGAGGAGAACCAGCACATTTTAGATGCGTAGTTTGCAGTTCAGTGTGCCCATGTCCCGTTCCCCTGTTGCCGTCAGGGCTCGGATAACACCCCCCGAGCCCCCTTTTGTGGCTGTTTCAGGTGCTTTCAATGGTGGCGGCTGGGAAATGGGCTGGAGCTCGGCAGAGGCGCTGCTCGGCCGTGGGGATGCAGGAGCAGGGTCCTTGCTGGGCAGGCAGAGCCCTCCTGGGTGCGGGGGCTTCTCCGCATCCTCTCCCCGCTTGGCAGCCTTGGGGGCAGCAGGCGAAGCCCCTCTGACCGTGAGCCCAGACCTGGAGAGCGGCTGGATGAACAAAACTGCCTTTTTTTAATACCTGCTGAGTAAAACGTGGGAATTCGTGTTGAAACGAGCGTGCTAATGACCACTAAAGCCATAGGTGCACAGGAGACTCTGGCTCAATCGGAATTGTAAGCGACAGGTAGCAAACCGCAGCGGGAAGACGCTATAAAGTTATATATGCTGACTTTTTTTTGGTGAGTAATCATGGATTTCGAGCGATACTTTTTTTATTGTGTTTATGTGGCAAATGTATCTGATTTATTTAAGGAAAGCATTAATCTTAGTGTCAGGTTTGGGGATTTTTTAGGGGTTTCGGGGGGGAGGCATTTTCGTGTGTTTGTTTTTTAATTGTTGTTTTTGGCAGAACCATTACAATGTGGGATTCCTTTGGGAATGGGGTGGCCTGGCGCAGCAAGTGAGCCTGTTCCCCAGCAGTATTCCGTCTTTCCCCTCTTCACGAGCAGAACCTCGCGAAACACCCTTTTTTTCCGAGCAGATTTTGTCGAGCGCAGCTCTTTTCTGAGCCCTCAGCACCATTGCCAAACCCCATCGCGGTGAGAAGCAGCCAGGTTGGAGCCGGGGGCTCCGTGGCCCGGCGGCGGCGGCACGGGACGGGCATCCTGGCCTTGAGCAGCCCATATTTGTTTGGAAGTGTACCGTAGTGCAGTGTTACCGATGTAACTTTGACTTACAATGTTGACATGTCTCAGGTTCATGTGTTTGATTGGTGTTTTCCGTCTCAGGTAGATTGCAAAATTTCGGCCCCACGCATTGGAAAAATAAAAAAAACCCACATAAAAACAGGAGAAAAAACAGAAAATTATTAATTTTAGTTGTATATCGGTTTATGTATTTTTTCTTCAGTATACAGTGCACTGTTGAAATGTATTGTTGAGTATTACTTTGTACAGCTTTAGATCATTAGGACTTTGAAGCGTGAAGAAAGAACAACCTTGTTTAAAGGAGGATCACAAATGAAGGACGCGGAACTGAGGATAAACAACCTTGTTCTTTATTTACCCGGCCTTTTTATTTTTTCCCCTTAGGCCAGTTCTGTTTTAAGGTGTCCATGGAAGATGTTACAGTGTAAGAAAATACATATCCATCTGTTCCCATTCACATTTTGTATTGGTTCATGTATCCCATTTTTACAAAGGAAAAGAAGTACTATAAAATATCTGTCTTCTTAATAAAAAAAAATTAATGTTACAAAACTAGATCTTGTTTTGCACTCTTTATCCTGGCTGTTACAGAGTCCACCAGCAGAGCTCCACCAGCGACACGGGCAGGAGGAGCTGGGGCCCAGCAGGTAACACCCAGCACAGCCTGGGACAGAAGGAGTTAAACCTCATGTATTGAAGCTGCAAAAAATTTAGAGCCGATTTCATAAGTTTGTTGCTTATAATTGCTAAATTATTTTCTCTGAGGTGTAATGCCTTGGAGAAAATCAATCTGTCGCTGATACTCCAACAGTCCCAAGGTGGGGTAGGTCAGTACACGAGTTTTTATCAGCAGACAAATATTTAAATCCTCCCAGGGAAGGTGAGTGTTGAAATGTGTCCTCTTTCCCCCCGTTCTTGTCTCCCGTGCTGCCAGATTTCCTGGTATCTCCCCGTAAAACACTTGGCGTTTCCAAGTCGTGACACACGATGTCTGTTTGCCTGCAGACGGCAGCTCCGACAGCCCGTGCTGCTGGGAAGGATCCGTTTGGCCCCGCTCGGCCTCGGGCAGCCATCGATGGCAGCGCACTCCTCCTCCCACCACAGCCCCCCAAATCAGGCTGCAAGGCAGCTGCGGCGCTGAAATTAGAATCATTAATCTTTTATGTTTTGCACAAAGGATGAGGAGAAAGACAATTGCTTTTCGAGGAGATCGCAGCGAGAAGAACCGTGCAGCAGCAGCAGCGTGCACGGCGCTGGAGGAGCCGCGCGGCCGCGGGGTGACGTCCGGCCACTGTCCGGCTCAAGCACTCGGTGTGTCTCACATGGTTATGTCACAAATCACGTTTTCCTGAGAGAAATCGTGACACTGAGGAAAAAACCATAGGGCAGAGCCAAAAAAGCAGCTCGCTCTTTTCTTACCTGAAATGAGCAGAGCAGCTTTACAGGTTTCCATGGCTATTGCAGTTATTTCAGCGCAGAAGAGGTCTGTGGCTCACAGGCCCCCAATGCCGGCTCACAATGGTTTTCTCCTCAAGCCAGCACTAATTGTGTCTCACACTTGTGGTGTCTCTAATTTATCCTCTCAGGGGTCCACGTCTTTCAGGGTTTTAAGGTTTTTTAGTGGTGCTTTTCTTCCCATTGGATCTAAACACGCTGGTCCTTTGCTTTTCTGGCTGTATGGCCAGCAAGAAACTCTACCTGTAGCATGCAGGATCAGGTACCCGATGAAACCCTTTGCATTAACTTTTCAGGTACTCAGATACAAAGAACTTGGATGGGGAAAGCTGGCAAGGGTAACAATTGAGCAGCAAGACTTAGTGACTCCCATGTCCTAAGTGTCCAACTGCGGAAACGCGCTCCCCAGACATGACCCCGCAGCTGCTGAGGCTGTTCCATTACACAGAGCTGAGGACACTGCCAGGATTTTATGAAAATGAAGAAAATCATCATTACTTCAAATAAGAATGTGGTCTTTGCCCTGAACTTCACATTTTCACAAGTTGCAGAAGTCATTTGGTCCTAATTGCAGAATTATTTTATTAGGTCAGTATTACAGTTCTTAATTTTCTTCCCTTTTTAACCAAATACAGGGAGGAATTTAACTGAGTATCTGACTTGTGTAATTACAGCCTTTTCTGCCAGGCTGAAGTTGCCAAAAAGCTTATGCCACGTAAAGTAATTAGCAATAAATGACACTTAAACTCACATCAGGTATCGCGTACCTGGATCCTGGGCTGGGTGATTGAAATACACGGGAGCAGGGACAAGGCGTGAGCTGGCAGCATCGATCTGTGCCGGCCAGTCAGTTCTCATCAGAGGGTCCTGACAAGGGGCTAATAGCTTTTTCTGAAGATCCAATCCCATTTTCTAGGCAGCGGCTGGTGCTGTGCCGCCTGGGATAACACCTGCTCCAGGTGGCATCGATCAGCACGTGTGACAACACTCAGTGCTGTGTCCCAGCAGCTTTATCTGGATGTGTAATTTCAGTGAAGGGAAAACCCAAATCCATCTAAACCTCAAGATCTGGCTTAAAAATTTACATCTGAATTGGTGTAGCTGGGAAAAGAATTTCAGTCTGCAGACCACTAAGAGTTTAAACTGGCCTTGCCCTGTTTCCAGAGTCAGCCGTGGATCCCTGCAGCACTTCGAGGTGTCCCCTGGAAACCTGTGTGCACGGTGAGCAGCGCAGGGGCTGAGCAGGGTCCTGTGGGGAAGGGCAGGAAAGGGGATTCTGCAGAGCTCTGCACGCCCTGCAGCTGGGCTGCAAACCGAGAGCTGCTTGGTCCGTTTCAGTTAAATAAACAGACTTTGCGTAAACAAACAGGTTTTAGAAGGAAAAACAAACTTTAGATGAATTAACAAACTTTAGTTGAATAAGCAAACTTTAGGGCAACAAAGAGCTTGAGTTAAATAAGCCAGCTCTGCTCAGGGCCACTGGAGCCTGCAAGGAGAAGGATGAGAGCTGAGCAATCCAGCACAGGCTCTTCTGGAGAGTGACCGGGGACATCATCAGCTCCTGCAGCCCTGCTGCTGCCCGAGGGGTGCCTCACAGGCTGTCTCCCTGTCCCATGTCAGGTCAGTTCCTCGCTCACCCCTCCAGGCTCATCCTGTCCCCTCGCCCAGTCCCCGAGGCGGATGGACGAATGGCCCTCGCTCTGCTCAGGACTTGGTGCCTCACACGGTGGTGCCAGCGCTGGCTGCAGAGCTCTCCATCTGTTTTCCCTGTCAGCCCAGGCCGAGCTACACTAATATCAGCTCTAACCCGTGTGCCTCTGCCTATCTGCCCAGCCGTGTTCTCCCGCTCCAGCTCCTTATCCTGTTCTGCAGGATAGCAGCAGCGCTGTAAGTCGCAGACCTGGAGTGATGTGGGCAGCATAGGAATAACGCGCACGGATGGAACAGGGATGTGGAATGCAGATAGGAAAGGGTATGGAGAGAAGCCATGCAGCAGTCCCTTGGCTTTGCAATCCAAGGTGAGCAGGGTTCGGGCACTGGGCAGCCTGAGTGTGGTTTGGGGGACACCCTGCGCCCCAGGGGCTGGGGAAAGTGAGTTGTTTTGGAAGATTGAAGGGATTCAGCAGCCCTGGGACGTTTCATTTCTGTTTTAGGACTCTGCTGTGAGCCAGTCTGCCTCTTGACTCCCTGTGGTGGCTGGCAGAGTTGCTCTAAGCTGTTCTATTGCCCTGTCCCAGAGAAACCCAGGAAATCCTATTTTGTGTCCCAACAGTACCCGTGCTGACCCAAGCCCTCGGGTGCTGGCTCTCAGCTCCTTCGGGGTGAGCGGGATCCCCTCCTCTTCCTCAGTAAACTGCCCAAAAGTGGGAATCCCTGGCTGCAGTGGTACCCGTGCAGCAGGGCGTGCTTGGCACCGTGTCACACCCGGGCTGTTGAGCCCTCGGCTTCAGTGCCCCAGGTTAAGCGTCTGTCACAGCAGCTCCACTCCTCCCGGGGCTCCTGCGGCTCCCTCCTGGCTGCAACAAGTGGGGTGAGCGGCGCTGGCATCACCTCCCCTGCCGGAGCACGCTCGGAGCAGGCACGCACAGAACGAGCAAGCGGGAGATGTGAAGGCTGACAGGAGTAAAGGGAATATTTGATCAGACGCCCTCCTCTCTCCTCTGTTCTCGGCTCTCAGCCTCCCTCGGGGACGGCACCTCGCTGCCTCCGAGCACCACGGCTGCGACAGGTTGGCAGCAGCTCCTCAAAATGGGACCTGCTTGGGAATCTCAATGAGATGGAGAAGGTAATCTTCAGCCTATAACTCTCCATGTTCTTTTCTTCGTCTGCACCTTTGTTCCCTTCTCTGTTCCAGTTCCTCTCCACTGTTTCCCGTGCCCATGGTCAGCTTTCCTCTCTCCTGTACCAGTCCCTGTGTCCGTCCCCAGGACGGGAGGTGCTGTCCCGTGCCCCGCACTGGGACACAGCTTGCTCAGATATTGTCCTTCCTCAGGCATGCCCCTTGCCCATGCTGAGCTCTGGGCATTCGTGTTTCTTCCACATAACCTGCTCCAAGCCAGGGGAACACGGTGCCCAGGGCATCCTCTGGTGGTGACAGGGACCTGCTGGGTACCAGGCTTCTTCCCACACCCACGGGCCTGGCAGCCGTTCCCTGCAGCCCGGAGCGCTCCTTCCCCTGCTGCTCCTGTCCGCAATCAGCCCGATTATCCCTGGTAATTGTCCCTTCTCCGGGTAATGCTGCTGAGCAGGGACAGGGAGCGTGGCAGTGTTTTTCCGTGACTAAGAAAAGGTGTGTACGTGGCCTTGATTGCAAATGAAAAATTAAGGCCCCGTGTCTCGCATTCATTCCTACTTGATTACACACCAGTACGTAAACAAATCTTCACCCAGTTGCCTGAGGGGTGTCAATGATCCACCTTTGCTTTGCTCGCCTCTCCTCCAGCAAATCTATAACGCATTTAATCTTCGCCACTCGCTCTCCTCAGTTTTTAAATGTCTAATTTGCTGCCGAGAGCGGCTCCAATTCTCCCTGTGCCGCCGCTTTCGCTGCCTGGTGTTTGCCTGATTGCTTGGTGCTCCTGGTCCCGGGGACAGGAGCCGCTGAAGGACACAGGGCAGCAGCGCAGCCTCGAGCGGTGCCCTGGCCCACGGTGCTCGTGCCATGGGTAATGGGCTGCTTTGGAGCAAACCCGAAACTTCATCGGTTTGCAAGTCGAGGGAGGGGAAATTAAATCTGCAGCGGCCTGGCAAGCTCCAGGTTCTGGAGCTGGACCACGCAAGAGCTTAGCAGCAGCCAGTTTTCAGTGAGGCAAAGGGAACTGAGGAGCAGGGAGCAGGGTTTGCTGAGGCTGTCGGACCCTTTGCGTGTTCAGTGGCAACCCTTGGAGCAGCAGTTTGCTCCCACAGTCTGCCCCAGCCTGTTTGGTCCATGTGGACTGGTCACTGTGGACTGGTCACTGTGGACTGGTCACTGTGGACTGGTCACTGTGTCCGGCACTGGGAGTGCTGCTGGGGGCCTCTCTGGGGCTGGGCACAGAGGCTGCCAGCCCATGGATAGGGTGAGGCAGAGCCACGTTCTGCCTCTGCTCTTCTCCTCAGGCTCCTCGGGGCCGTGTTTGAGCTGCACTCTTGAGGTGAGTCTGCTTGGAGCAAAACCAGTTCAGATTATCTAACTCCCCATAAATCTTGCAGCACATCTTCTTGTGTCTGGGTGTGTGTATATGTGCTGCTTTCTTTTTATTTAATGCTCTATTGAGGTCTGAGGCTTTTCCTTCCACTGGCTTTTATCTAGTCATGACTCCTACAATATTTAATCTCTATCAGAAACTGTAAGCCCTGTATTTATTTTATGGGTCAGTTGTTCATCCTTTTCCCTTGATGTTCTCACTGGCAGTGGAGAATGTGGAAGGTGGAAAAAGAGAGAAAAAGGGAGGGGGGGAAAAAGAAAGCCCTGCTTGTTTCTGCCCGTCAACATTTGTCCAAATGACAGGCCGACAAATCAGAGCTCTGAAGGCTAATGGCAGGCAGAGAAATCTGGCGGGGAGTAAATGGGTGCATGAAAGGGATGGTGGAAATTTCCATCCCCAGGCGGATGGCAGCCGTGTCTCAGGCAGGCTGTGTGCTCCTCCCTGCGAGCCCTGGCTCTCCCGGGGGGAGACTGGGATATCACAGGAGCTGGAACTCAGGCACCTGCATCCTTACTGATGCCAGTCCCGGTCTGGTGTCAGGGTCCTGCACAGGTGGGCGGCTGCAGGTGGCACCTAAGGCATCCACAGTCCCCATGCCTGACCGAAATGTGACATACCCGCCAGGCTCATTGTCACTTTACCGTCTAGAAAGTGTTTGTTCATATTTAAGATGAATAAAAGATTAGAGTTACAGGGGAGAAACAACACCAAAGGTTAAGGCGATCCACTGAATTTACTGTATTTGCTGCAGAGACATAAATCGGAAGAGATAAGCGCTGCCTGGGCATCCCAAATCGGCTGTAAAGATCCACCTGCAGCCTCCAGTCCTCCTCAGGGTGCAGAAGAAGGAGCAGGTGGAGCAGCATCCTGGCTTCTCCAGGGTAGGCAGTGTGGGATGGTGCAGGAAAGAAGCAGGACCCAGGAGCTGCTGCCGTAGGAGGGTCAGGGAAAAAGACACGATCTGTTACCTGGGGGTAGGGAAGTGTTTGCCAGCTTGTTGACGCTGCCTGGTTGAAAGGCAATGAATATTTCACATCTCCAGTGCTATCTGCAGTGTGGGCCAGCAAAGACTCTCTTCCTTCTTCCCCTCCACCCCTCTTGGGTTTTTGGTTATTTTCCCCCAAAGTCAGGAAAATCTGTCAAAACATTTATCCGAAATCCGTATGAACTGGCTGAGTGCCGCAAGGAGCTAATCTGTGCGGAGCTAATCTGAGTGAACAAAATCACCACAGGTTTGCCATGAGTGCTCAGATAAGGATTTATCGTGGGGAATTTGGGTGAAACGTGAATTGCCTCTGGGAAGTGGGACGCAAACGTGGTGCTTTGCCAGGGGCTTTCCTGGGGGAGCCATTTGGGAAGGGGAGAGCAGAGCTCCCTGCCATGACCACGGGCAGCTCCAGGGAGCAGAAAGATGTTTCCCTGGACAGGTGGAATTTGGGTGCAAAGAGTCTGTGTGATGCTCCTCACACAGAATAGACGAGGCCGTTGTAGTTGAGGTCACCTCTCTGAAGCTGAGGAGCTTGTTCGTTTGTTCCCTGCCTTCTCTTTGGGGTGGTTAAAGCCGAGTTCTCCTGTCAGCTGTCACCCTTCAGTGTTTTTGTACTTGACCTGTGCAGAGAAATGGGCGGGTGGCTATGGAAAGTGTCAGGTTGGGAAGTGGCATCTCCCAGGCTGTTGATTTCCTGATTTGCATCAGAGGAGCTGGAGCCGGGGCTGGTGGTGCTGGGAGGGGGTGGAGGTGCTTCCTTGGTGCTTCTCACTCATCGTCAGCACCGCTGGTGTGGGGCACAAGGTCCTTTCCCAGCTGCTGCTGCCCCTCCACTGTGCTCAGGCTGTGCTGTGCAGCTCTGGCAGCTCTCTCCAGGCATTTCTAGTGTTGTGTGGAGGCTGCCTCTGTCCCGAACTACACAGGCTGCTGGGAGGATGAGCAGATCCTTGGAGATGCCCACCTGAGTCCTGAGCTCTACTCTGAACATCCTCCAAAGCAGGGAGTGGCTGGCCCTGTGCTCCTCATTTCCTTTTAAGAGATGCAGGGTGGTACAGCATGAGCTGGAAGAACATTCCAAGTGTTGTCTGGAGACAACTGGCCCAGATACGGCACAGAGACAACATTTTAAAACCTCATTTAAGCAAACACAATGAGAGGGCTCTTGGGTAGAAGGAGAATTAATTAATCTCATTCCTACGTAGATACTTTTAATTAAATGGAAGTGGTTGGTCTTTTTTTAAAAAAAAAAAAAAAGACATACGCAGAAGAGCTGGTGCCTTTGTGCAAGCCTGCAAGAGGAGGATGGGGAGCAAGATTATTCTTTTTTTGAGTGTTTTCAAGAGGAATGATCATCAGATCAGGAGATGTCCGTATTGTCAGAGTGTGCACTGAACGTTTTCTTTCATCTGGAAGGGTAGCAAATGTGTTTTCCTTGTCAGCTGCTTCAGGAGGTTGCTTCCTGCACAGTTGTCCTTGCTGGGTGGCTCCGTGCAGGGATGGGACCCCCACGTGGGTCTCGACACGGCCGTGCCTTCACCCAGGCTGACTCTGGATGCGCCCCTGTGCCCTGCTTGCCTTCTCTGCATCTCACTCTGTCTCCTCTCCCCGTGGTGATCCCTCGCCCTGGTCACTTGTCCCCAGCCATCCACAAAACCTCTTTGCCATCGGGAAGCAGTGGCGGCTGTGGAGAGCTGGCAGCCCTGGGGAGGGCGCGGGCAGCAGGGGCTGGATGTGCTGGCTGCGTGTTCACAGCTCAGGCGATGCTGTGCTGCAGCTGAGGCTGGCAGGGAGGCCAGGAGGTATCCAGGGGAGAGGAGTGAAATTCAATCAGAGAAGTGCGAGGTCTCTGGTGCTGTCCAGGCACTGCCAACATGTGTTTGTCTCGCTCTGCCTCACAGCCAGGTCCTCAGCATCGACTGCTCTTCAGCTGTTATAGGAACGGAGGCAATGGGATTTCTTTTGGAATGTTCAGGCTCACTCCATGCAATTCCCTGCCCTTTGCCATGAGTACAGCAGCACCTTGTGCTGAGGAATGGGGCTCTGGCCCTGCCTGTGGGGGCCCTGCCAGGGGTGCAAGGCAGTTTGTTGTTGCTCAGTTGGGTGTTGGGGTTTTGTTCCCTTTTTTTGTTCCCAGTTTTAGGGACTCACCATAACAAACAGTGAGCTTAAGGAATGTACTTGGCTTTTCCCCAGTAAAAATGGTGTTGCTTTATTATCCTGTCATGTTTTGGTGAAAGGTGGGAACACAGGTCTCTGCGGTCGCCCCTCGGAGTGACAGGATGCTAATGAATTGAGAAATGGCTGCGGACGGTGCTGCCTGCATCACATCTTCATTAGCATCCTTCTCCCAGAGACTGCTGTGATTAACACTGTCACCACAGACAGGACAGGAATGAATAATAACGGCCCATCTTCCACAGGAACTGCGCCTTGTGCTCAGCAGTGGAGCAGGGACCCCACAGAGAACTTCCAGCCGCAGTTTGGATCCTGCCACGTTGTCTTTACTGGGCTTTGTTAAGCAGCTGTTGTTGCTCTGCCTGCAGCTGGAATGTCCTTTATGCCTTGGGTTAGAGGGTGCGGAAAGCAGTGATTGCTGTGCTGGGAAAAAACTCAGGAACTGGGAGCTTCTTTGTTCGTCCCGTGAGGGGTCTCGTAAAACATCTGCACTCCCCCAGATGTGTGCTTGGGCCCAGGCAGAACTGCCGGGGCTGCAGGAAGGGTATTCAAAGGTATAGATCTGTTAGAGAGTTTGTGTCTGGGGGCTGGCAGGGGAGAAATTCCCAAGCCAGCCTCGTCCCGCTGGCTTCCCAGCAGCAGCACAGCTCAGAACTGACCCACTGCAGGCTGTGAGAGAAGGCGACGTGAGCGTCAGGTCTGCCATCCCCAACACCTCCTGCTCATCCAACAGCCTCAGTGTCCCCCTCCAGGCTCGACAGAGGGACCTGTACCAGGTCTCTCATTTCCACCCGGAGGTTTTTACAAGCTGGCTGAGTCAAACACTCTGAGTGGCTGTACAGAGGCTGTGTGTACACATGGGGAGCCGTTCGAGAGGCCGGGAGAGTAGAGTCACTTTTCATGTGCCACCACCTGCTCCTTTGAAGTGCCCTGAGTAAGGAAGGAGGCTGAAGCTGTGTAAAACTGAGAAACTCATAGAGGTCAAAAGAATAAATTATAGTAATTTTTAGGTTTTTGTGGGTTGTTTATCTCCCCTGTTTTCAAGTCAATCTAATCAAATGCGGATTTGCCACAATCACAGCTCATGCTAACCTTCACCTGGAGGGTATTAATATGCATGACGCTTGTTAAGTGTTTGCTTAATTTTTATTTATGGAAACTAGACTCTGTGAAGTGTAGCTGAGCTGGCTGGAGAGCACGTGTGCAGGGTGTGCTGGGGTGGGAAAGCAGGAAGGAGGTGGAGGCTGGGGGTGCTGGCCAGGAGGGCTGGTCCTGCAGCCCCTCGGTCCGGAGCACGCGGTCAGCAGGTCAGTGCTGATCTCTCAGTGGACTGAAGAGCTGGCAAGGGGAGCTCACTCGTCACCAGAAGTGCTTGACCCCAGCCCGGGGTGCCTGTTTAATGCTCTGAACCCTGTGTGCCGTTTTTCTCATCTCTTTAAGATGTGCTCACAGGTCGCTTAACAGCAACAGCGTTGTGTCCTGGGAGAGAGACGAGGAGAAGGAGTCTCAGCCATGGGGGATTTTCCTGCAAATAGCTCTTATTTTTAGCCTGGCTTTTGGGAAGTCAAAAGGCAAGGAAAGGACAGGATTTATTTTTAGCATCTATTCTTGCCACAGCTGATCTGAGGTCTGCAGGCTGAAGGACAAGTTTCTCCGAGGCCCAATTCCTCAGTGTCCTCCTGCGCCAGCGAGCATCACATCTGTGCTGGCGGCAACACGGTCCCTGTGGCCGTGTCTCGGGAAGAGTCCGTGGAGATAACACCGGCTGAGGTGTTACCAGAGGCCACTGCTGTGTTACCAGAGGCCACTGTTGTGTTTGCAGGGTCCCCAGCTGCGGCTGTGCATGGAGAGGCTTCTCTAAAGTCTCGTCCAAAGGACAGAAAGGATAATCAGGGCTCGGTTTCAGCACATCATTGCCAGTCTTGGGCTCAAGAGAGGTGTTTGGAGGGTCAGGGTGGCCAGAGACCATCTGGGGGATCTGGGAAGATGTTTGAATAATCAATGAACTGGAAGGGGCCTAAGCCTGCAAGGAATCAGGTAATTGAAAATGGATAAAAGTTTCTGCTGCCCCATCCTTTAAATCAAAGAGAGATCTTCCCAAAGCCTGCCCCAATGCATCGCAGCCGGCCCTTGGCACGTGAAGGGATTGATCCAAACTGTAATGGGCTCCCTCTCTGCCCTGCCTCCGCAGCGAGTCTATAAATAATCATTTCCCGTTGCCCTCTGATCCGCAGGCTTTATTGAAATCTGCAGCATTGAATGTTTTTACAGCGACCTGGGTGTGTTCCGACAGTCAATCCTAATCTCAGCATTGATTACAGCATCAATATTTGCCCGGGTTGTTGTTGTGATCCCTCCGGAGCAGGCGGTGGGTGGTGGCCCTGCCTGGCGCATCCCGCCTTTCCCGGAGCCAGCCCCTCCATCCTGCACAATAGCCGCTGATGGTAACGCTCTGCCAGCATCCAGCTCCCGAAACAGCCCCGCCAGCCGTCTCCTGGAAACCCTTAACGCATTCATAATATGAGTATTTATGTATCTGAATTAAAAAAGAAAGGAAAAAAGCCTTAACCTTGGGGAGGGGGGAGCTCGGGGATGGCAGAAAGGTTGCAGTGATTAAAGAAAGCTCGGAGCATTCGAGCAATATTAAATCTGACGGGCATAATGACGACTGAGATCTGATAGAACAGAGAGAAGGCTGGAAAGAAAGGGCTGGTATTTTTCCCTGATGTAACATAATGGTCACATTTTTCTTTCACAATGGTTTTTCTGAGATAAAGAACAAATTATACTGATTTGATTGCTACTTAGAAATACTTAAAATTGAAAAAGACAGCAGGTGGGCATGGTTAGGAAGGAGGGTTATTTTAGCATAACAGATGCATGCATAAAGCATTGCGGAGCCAATTTTTTAATCATGAGCCCCCCCCCCCCCAAAAAAAAGCCTTTGGAATCTTTCTGTGTGAGGTGGGGAGGTGAGGAGGAGTGTGGGGGACACTGGGGCATGGAGGAGAGTGTTCCTCTGCCAGCAGCGCTGCTGCCAGGGTGGGATACGCTGTGGGAGCGGTCCTTGCACCAACGGGGGCATGTCCTGGTGGGAAATAAACCTGGAAGGGAGATTTTGTTATGGAGAAGGGGATGATTTCCCAGGGCAGTGGGCTGCTGGTACCTGGGATGGCTACACCGGGAGGTGGCACAGCCCAGGGTGCCAGACTGGAGGGATGAAGACTCCTCAAACACAGCTCTGGCAGGGTGTGCTCTTCAATAAACGTACATGGCCATATTTAATTATTCCCACAATTAAAAATGACTTGTTTACTCAGATTTATGCAGCGCTAATAAATATGCCTTGGAAATTACTTAAGTAACTAGGGTTTGCTAATAAAAACACCATATATAAAGCAAGTGCATTGCTTGGTAAATCAATTAATTCTCATTTAATTACTGGGAATTGCTATCGGTGACTGGCCATCGCTTCTATTTGCTCAAAGAATGGAGGTGTTTGTTTACAGCTGCAGATAAATGATGTCAGGGAGGGCTGTGGTCTGGCGAGGCCGGGGCTGTGCCTCTGCAGAGCTGTCCCTGCTGGAATGGGAGTGTCAGGAGGGCTCCCATTCCCAGAAGAACGGGTGGTGGCTGCTCATCTGCCAGCTCAGGGGTTTAGGGTGGCAGCCAGGGCAGGCTGGCCTGTCGGAGGCACCACATGCTGCCACAGCAGCCAGGGGGAGTTTCTTTCGTTCTGTCAGAACAAGTTATCTGTTTCTTTATGTCTCTTAATTTAAAATTTAAAAGAGGTTCAGGCCTGGGTGACCATTTACAGCAGTTTCCAAACCAAACTCCATCCTGTGAGCAGGGTGAGACAAGCTATGACAGAAGCAAACCTCTTAATTCCAAAATTTTGTTTCCAGAACATCAAGAAAGTTTCATTTGGTGATAAAGTGCATTTTATGTTTCTTTCCCAATGGTATTTTAAAAACCTCTTGAACTTCTCTGGGATTCTGCTGAGTTCCCTGCCCAAGTCTCCCGTTACCATTACTGAAATGGGAAGAAACAGCCCCCCTTGCAGCAGAGGAGAAGCTCTGCAAGTTCTGTACTGACCTCAGGACTAATTTTCAGCCAAAAAGGACTACTTGATTATCTAACCTGACCCCTTGTTAAATATTAAACGTGTAATTCAATCAGACCTGCTGCTTTTGAGCTTCTGTTTGGCTAAGGGAGCAGAGTGGTTTATAAACGAGACCTTGTACCGTGGAATGCCTGAGCTGCTGCTGCAAGGCTCTTCAGCTCCCGAGCCCTGCTAATGGCTTCAGCTTCCAGGTGTACATTGCACCAGCCAGAGAGGGAATGAGCTGGGAAAAGTGGGCAAAACCAGCAAACAGCATCCTGGCTGGGGAGGAGAGCGGGCAGAGAGCTGCTGGCACAGGGACAATGCTCCTGGCGTGAGCAGCACCAGCCAGACCCTGTGTGAGGCTCTCTCTCCTCTCTCCTTTTCCCTTTTTTCTTCCCCTAATCCCGCCTGTCCTGGTGCATCCACTGGGGCCTCCTGTGAAAGTACGGATTTGTCTGGCTTTTGTGTTTAATTCCAAATCTGTCAAGCTCTGTTAAATTTGATGGTGCCTGAAAGGTCTGGTGTTAAGCAAATAGGTGGTGACCAGAGCCTTTGATGAGAATCAGACGGAAGCCTAATCCTAAAGTAATGTTTTTCCCTGTAAGGCCTGGAGGCCCAGGGTGTGCAGAGGGAGGAGAGCCGGGAGCAATGCTGTGCTGCCACCTGCGCTGCTCGGGATGGGTGTCTGGCAGCCCTCTCTGCAATCCCTGATGGGCCGTGTGCTGCCCCATTCCCATCCCTCCATCCCTCCCACCACCAGAGCAATGCCCGCTCGGAATGCCCAGCTCCATGGAGGTGAGGTGCCTGTCTCACAGGAGTGATGTTTAATCCTTCTTTTTCCTCTCCTTCCTTCCCGCTGCAGCCCACCGGGCACGGATGGTACTTTTCATTAAGTGAATATTACTGGTCATGTAATTGAAATTCAGCTTTAAGGTTGAAACTCCAAAGCAATGAGCCTTGAAGGAAAATGCAAAGCTCACCTTCGCTCCCACCTTGTTGCAGCCTCCTGAGCGAGGAGGAGCCACGTGCCCCAGGAACAGCCCAGCCCATGGCTTTGCCTCCAGTGCTCCTGTGCCAGGTTGGTGCTTTTATTTTAATCTCTTTGCCCTTTTTTCATCACACAGTGTTCTCCTGGAAGTTCACAGGGTTAGTTTGAAGTAGTGGCACTTTCTTTTCCTTTTTCCCCTCAAAATAGCAATAATTATCAGGATCCATCCACCCCTGTCCTTTCTGACTGTCACCTTCAGTGTCACTCTGGGTACAGCCAGACAGTGCCAGGGTCTGCACTTTCTGGCACAGCGAGGGAATGGGAATGTCTGGAGCCTCGCCTTGCTCCCCAGCCGCTGCTGCAATTCCCAAAGATGAACAGAAATGAAGATGTATCTGTTCCCATCCGCAGATAAACCAGGCGCTTTT
This sequence comes from Pomatostomus ruficeps, assembly GCA_013400735.1. NCBI lineage: Eukaryota > Metazoa > Chordata > Aves > Passeriformes > Timaliidae > Pomatostomus > Pomatostomus ruficeps. The sequence continues at coordinate 16,519 of VYZT01058899.1, read as the reverse complement.
GGTAAATTAAAGTAATTCATTGTGCATCTCCAGACAAATATGTGTGCGCGCGTTGTTATTAATTCAGGCTCTGTTTTTCATTTGCTTTTTTCTGCAGCTAATTACCTGTCAGAGAGAGTTCTCTGCTGGTCCACGTGCTGAGCGGCTGTTTGGTGAGAGAGCCAAAGGGAGGGGAGGTGCGGGGTGTCCTCAGAGTGTTCTAAGGGCAGACAGGCACCCGGGCGATGCGGGCAGGAAGGGGCAGGAAGGGGAATGCTGGGCTGGAACACTGGAGATTCCCCGTCTGTATTTCCATGAGGCTTCTTTTGAGGGACTAGAGGTGGAAAAGGTGAGGAAAGGGTGTCCTGACCACCCCAGTGCTTGCCAGGAAGGCGGAGAGGTCTGGATTTGTGGCAAGAAGCTGCTGACCAGCTGAGGAGTCCATCAGCTGCGCTTTGCCAGCATCTTCACAAGGGCGAGGTGTTGAGGTCCAGTATTTTTAAAAAGGTTTCTGTTGGAAAACCCACTTGCTCAGCCGAATCCTGGCTACATCAGGAGTCTCTGCTGTGTTTTCTCTGCCCTGTGTTGCTTTATGTGGGGCTGACAAAGGAGCGAGTAGCTGTTGTGAGACTCAAGTGGGTACGTGCAAGGTTATTATAAGCACATTAGCAGAATGAATAATTTATACATTTATAAGAAATTATTGATCCGTTGGGTCCTAATCATGCAGTTACTCATCAAATGATCTATTTCTCACACATTAACCCTTTTCAGCCCACTACAAAAGGATCCTGTGTATAAACTCTGACAAGTGGAATTAAACGTTTTCCCAGGGCGTCTCTTGGGGCCATTGGGATAACCACAGTGGGAATACGCGAATCCTGCAGGCACGCAGCTGCTGGCAGGTGAGTAATCAGCATCTGGGGGGTGAGAAATCCTCACAAGACGTGAATTTGCCAGGTCTGAATGCTGCTGGGTCAGCTGGATGATTCCTTTGGCCACGGGATGGGGCTGGCACCAACACGGCCGAGTGTCCAGCTCACGAACACATCCCGCCTGCCCTCCCCATCCACGACCACGGACGCGCGGCTCCACGGCAAGCCCGCTCTGAGTCTGCTGATGGAAACAGCTCTGGAACCAGCCTCTGGGGACCCCATGAGCTTTGTGTTGCTTTCAGCAGAATAACGCAATTCCTCATATTTTATTAACCATAATAACACCAGTCTCTAGCCGTTGCTATATCCCCATCCACATTTTTTTCCAACTTTCCAATTATTTCAGCTCCTTGCACCTTGCTGACAGAAATTACATTGTAATGCAGTTTCTTTGGGGCACAGCGAGCCTGGCACTGCGGGAACCAGCGGCGTGAAGGGGAGCAGGTGCTCCCCATTGCCCACAACCTCTGTGACACCCCAGCAGCCCTCGCCAAGATCCTCTCACACTCCAGCAGAGTCTCCCAGTCCCTGCACGTCCCTCACACCCACCTCAGGCCGCGTTAGAAATTGCAGAAATTGCTGGGGAGATTTATTCTCCATAAAAAATGTGTGACTGTTATGCCAAGTTGTTGCATTTTTCTGTCTTTGCTTTAATGGGTGCTAAAACTGATTGACTCTCTGGCTTTAGACAACTCCACGGCGTATTCGTTGGGGCAGGATTGATTTTTTTTTTTGGCCCCCCACTTTTTTAACAGAGCAGCCACCTGACGACTTCAAGTTACGAACTTTGAGTTAAATTATGAACCTTTTAGTTTTGCATTACGAGGAGTATCTGAAACCTGATTTGCTACATCAAACCACATTAGTTGTGTTATGTTATTTTCTAAAAACACATTTCGGAGAAATAACTCCAATCTGTGTTGCATTTTATAGACCAAAATAATTGAATGGCGGCTGTTTGTAATTTTAGCAATCTCTTAACCTTAATCATATTTAATGGCTTTTCTCTTCAGGCTAACAGGAGGGAAAAAAACATATTTCAGCTCCATCACGGAGCAGCACTACAGTAATGCACTCCCAGCTCCGGCAGGCACTGTAAATTCCTGCTTTCTGAATTGTTGGTTCAGGACAATCATTCAGCAGGGAATTACTTTCTCCTCTATGAAATAAATGAGATGTTAAACTAGTTTTCTGCTTCCTGCGGTAGGAGCAGGGCAGCGTGCCGACCCGGGGAAGGCAAAAACAAGCACCCGACCCGCAGCTGGTCACTGGGGAGCGGGGAAAAGGACCGGGGCTGGGGCAACAACGGGAACGCCCAGATCAAAGGAATAGATGAGGTGAGACCCAGGCAGGCAGGAGCATCGGTGAGCCGAGATGCTGCCTGATGAGCCGAGATGCTGCCTGATGAGCCAGGATGCTGCCCGGTGCGCCGGGATGCTGCCCGGTGAGCTGGGATGCTGCCCGGTGAGGTGCCAGTGCTGCCTGCGGGGATGCAGCGAGGGGTTCTCGGAATTCCAGGCCCCTTCTCCTCCCACTGTCTCCCCAGCAGCTCCCCCTGCACCCACCTGCCTGGCTCCGGGAGCCCCAGGGCGAGCCCACACCACGGGAGGAGCGATGCTGCCAAGAAATCCCCTCGCCTCCTGTTCTAAACGGGGATGGCCACTCGCAGTCCTCCCAAGGGTTTAATTTTGGGGTTATTTGCATGTTTTTTACACAGACGGCTGAGTCAGAAACACTTGCGTGGCGTTGCTGATTAAAACTCCAATTGCTTTGGTAATTGCAATATGTTTCAGGGAAGAGGGTTGGAACTTCTTCCTAACAGGTGACGCTGCCTGGCTGTTGAGGAATTGGCTGCGTACCTGTCGTGTGCGGGCTGGATCCCTGCCCTGTGCTTGCCCCGTGGATTACTCTTGTTCCGTCGGCTGTTCTGCTGAGAATTATGGTGCCGCCGGGAGGAATAAACAACCATTATATCCTGGCGCAGGGAAGGAGGTTAATTTCTCCCCATAGGAGCTCTGATCCTTCGAAACTCTCTTCTATTGTACTCATGAAAAATAGGTTAGTGTAATTAGGGATACCGGTCTGGGCAGCAAAGGAGAGGCACGATGGTGATTAACTCGGCGCGTGCGGGAGAGGTCACCTTCTCTCACCCCGCCATGGAAGGAAAAAATCCCTCTTTTTCCAGCCCCCCACCAGATGTGCTGGAACTGTGTGAGTGACAGGGTATTGTCCATAACAATACGCAGAGTTTTGTAAGAGGTGGAAACCTTCAAAGACTGAAAGAAATTCCCCCAAATCTCTGGCTTCTGTCAGGTGGAATATTGATGCTCTTTTAACAGGGGCCTTTTTATGCCATTTCTACAGATGGATTTTTTACAAAATAGTGGTATTTAAAAGACAGATTCCTCCCTTGTGCCCTCCCTGGTTCTGGGTCCCACCAGCACAAGCTTCTAAAAAGGTCCTTGATGTATCATTTGCAGTAATGGCTCCTGCAATCAGTCTGTACCATGGGGAAGTCAGCAGACAGATCTGGCCTCTTAAGCTCTGGCAGATGCCTTGCAGACCAAGGCCAAAGTCCACCTGGAATTTGGGAAGGATGGAGAGCACCCAAACCAGGTGCTTCAGCTGTGGGATATTCTTCTCTCCGAAAGGTTCTGAGTGCATCATGCATGGGAGGTTCAGCCAGTGACTGATATATAAGGGACAGCAAGACTGAGGGGGGAAAAACCCCAAATGCTCCATTTTGCTTTTTCCCCTAAAAGGCTGACACTTTTGAAGCTGGTTCATGTATTTGAAAATCTTCAGTGAAGTGGAGTGCAAAGTTTCTCAACCACGGAGCCCACACCCCTTCGTGCTTGGCAACGTCTGAGGTTGGAGGGAAATGATAATTGCCTTTTCATTCTTCTCAGTGGCATCAGGAAACATTAACACTGGGTTTGGTTGGTCACATGGGAGCATCATCCATCAGCAGCGCGGTGTGCGAGAGCGCGATGGAGAGTTTCTCCCACTGCAGGCTGAAGGCATTATTAAAGAAACTAATCACTAAAAAAAATAGTACAAATAACCCACTTGTCTGGTGAGCCTGATGGCTTTATTTTTGTATTCTCCAGCATAATGAGCACAGCCTGGGCTGCTTGGATCTGCCTCTCCGAGGGCCTGATTGGTTTTAAATGTCTTTGCTAACCACTCCTCATCGAGCCCATAAATCTGGGTTTGGGTAACTGAGAGCCAGGCTCCCGAGCTCCCAGTTAGGATGAGGCGTTAATTAAACACACGCTTAGGAAGATGCAGAGACGCAATCCTTCAGTCCTTAAAGACGCTGCCGTTCGCTGTTCTGGGTGCTGGGCTCTGCTGTGACCGTCGAGAGCGAAGTGCAGCCTTTGGTACCATTTCCCACAGGATTCTCCTGGAGGAACGGGCTGCGCATGGCGTGATGGGTGTAGTGTTCACTGACCAGAAACCTGGCTGGGTGGCTGAGCCCCGAGGGTGGTGGGGAATGGAGTTATATCCGATACCACCCTGCTCCCCTTTAAAAACCAGAGACACAGCCCTGAAGGAAACGCAGCCTGTGTTTTCTGCTGTTAAATTAAATGATGTCTGAAATGTGTTGTGACCTTGACCCTTGGGCTGTTTAACCTCAAGCAACACAAAAATATTACTTTTTTTTTTCAATCTACATACCAGGTTTTCTGCTTCTCAGAAGACAAAATATTAACTCTGTCTGCTTCGAGCAGTTTTGATTCAATTGGCCCTCTCCCTGAACTGTGAGCTGGAGCTAATGCCCAGGGATGCAACTCAGGCACGACTTCCAAACTGTTTTCTTTTAAGCAGCCCATTACACATTAACCTGCAAGACTGTGTTTTAAGGCAGCCTTGTTCATCACCTCAGAAAAGTCAAATTAACATAATATCTGGAAAAGAACAATGGGGATAGAAACTGTTAGTCATTGTTGATGGAACAGGTAAGTTTCATGGCATGATCTGCTGAATATTCATACCATATTGTTTTTGACATTTAAGAACTCAATTATCAGCTGACTAATCAGTCTTTTACAGGACATTATTTTTGTGATGGAAAACGCAGCGCTGGTAAGCCTCGAGGGAAACACTGCTCAGAGAGATCTTGGATCTTGTTTTATTCTGAAGGCAGGGTTTTTCTTTATTAAATGGATTAATTTAGCCCTTCTACCAGCAAGCGACTCGGAGCCCTCCGGCAGGGTGGGCAGATTTTATCCAGTCTTTCCAGCTCAGTGTGACAATGGAGCTTGGAAGCGTCCTTCCCACCTGAGCCAGGGCTGGCCCCGGCCGAGATGCTTGGGGGTATTCAGGGAGGGGAAGGGGAGCAGCCCCTGCTCTGGTCAGGAGCTCCAGCACAGCAGGGCTCCCGTGTGCTTGGGAACCTCAAAATGTAATGACTGTTTCTGAAAACAAGAAAGGGCCGGGAACAGTCTAACCCTTAAGAAAGATACCCAAATCTTGTCCTTTCCCTTTCCTTCTCTTTTTTTGAAGGCATTTTGGAAATCTAGTGATAATCTTTGTGTAATTTACCTCTTGCATTGAACAGCTCAGGGACCAGCTTTCCACTTGATAGATTATTTTGACATATTTACTCATAGCTGTGTCTGTCTCAGCAGCATCCCCATAAAAACCTCAAACTTTAAATTAATACGTGGGGACTGAGATTTTTCTTGCCTGCAGTTGAACAGTCTCTTAACACATTCTCCTCTCTCTGGCTTTTAGTTATATTTAGGTCTAAAAGTGTAACTACAAGAAAGCACCGAGTGCATTTGTTTTAGAGCAAAAACGGAGATGTTTTTGCTGAGGGTTGGGTGTTGGGGAGCTGCCCTCAGCCACGCTGATGACCACGGTGTCAGCGGTGCTGCTCCTCTGCACCGGCATCGGGACACAAAGCAGGGTAGGGGGACTCGGACAATTCCCCGCAGGTTTAGTCTAATCTATGGATGAAAGCAAGCACATTATTTCACCTTCGTGGAACGTGACAGTTATTAATAACCCCATTAAGAGCGGTGCCATTTGGCTCTGTTTAGGCAGGCGATGCTGGAATGATTGCTGGGAAGCGGGAGGGCTCCCCCGACTTCCCGAGTTAACAAGATGTTGTGTTGCTGAACATTGTTTTTCTGTTTTGGTAACGAGCTGCGCTCGGGGTGTTGTGGGTCAGATCAATACGAGCACTGGCCCCCTCCATCACCCCTGCGGAGAGCGGCGAAGGACAGCAGCTGAAGGATTTCTTACCAGTTTTTAAAACAAGCGCTTTCCTTTACACTCGTGTTTATCACACACTTCAGAGGGGTTTTGGTTTTTTTTTTCTTTCGCAGAGAAGCTTTACTCCCCTGGCACGCAGCCTGGCGTATGGGGACCCTGGAGAGGCGGCTGTAGCAGGGGTGACAGGGGGAGCAGCTCTGCTCTGGGGGGCACTGGGCAGTCGCTGGGCTTTGCTGGACCCACATCGGGCTGGTTTGGCTGGTTCGTGCAGGCTTGCAGTGCTGCAGGGATGCTCTGAGCTCTGTCAGCCCTGGGGGTGCTCGTGGTGCCGCAGATGCCCACAGCTCATGGTCAGGCTGCGGAGGCTGCTGCTCATGGGCTGCTCCTGAACGTGGAGGGAGGTGACACATCCATGCAGAGCCCGGAGAAAGAGCCAGAAGCAGCTGGGAAGCCTCGGCAGCTCCTCCACAACTTCTGCAGGCCTGCACTTCTGTTCAGTGGGTCACACTGGGATATTTAGGGTTGAACCAGGGTGGATCAGAGGGTAGTGGCTGCTGGGCAGGGATGTGGGGCACAGCGGCCTCTCATTAGGAGCTTGGCAGGGCTTGGCGTTTACTGCTTTTCTTTCAAAGGAAGGAAAAACAGAGCATTGCATCTTGGGGGTTTTGTTTGGGAGAATACCAAGAACCGTAATTCTTTTTAAAGCTGGTGTTATATCTGCATCCATGTAGATGTGCGCCCGCTCCTTTATCTCACATGGGGATAATGATGTCTGGTTCCACAGAACTTGAATAATTCATCGGCATAAACACTCGGTGCCCGGCGTGGAACAGCCCTCTCTGGCAATGGAAACAATCCCAGGAAAATACGAAGGAATAATTGCATATCTCGGGTCACTGGGTGGTTTTAGGGTTCAGTTCAGGGGGCTGAGGGCTGTTGATGTGACGGGGTTAGCAGCAGTGGCTGGGGCTGTGGTGCTGGCTCTGCCCCGCTGTCCTGTGGGTGGGATCATCCCCTCTATCATCTGGGACTCAGTTTGCCACTTTCTTATCAGCAGTTAATATTTTGGTGTTTGTGCAGCCACTGAGTGATCTCCAGTGTCCCCAGAAAGCAGGTGCAGGAAGGGAACTGGGACAGGTGCTCCAGCCAGTTGTGCTCTGCGCCACACCGCAGGATTTGGGTCTCATTTCGCCTCTATCAGATAACTTCTCAAAACAAACCTGCGTTTTATTTCCTGTAAGCAGAGCACTGCTCAGGTCCAGCTCTCTTTTCTCTTTGCAGAGAAGAAAATTGGCACATTTTCCCCTGCAAATACATTTATTGTGCAGTAAAGGATCAAAACACCATTTAATCCTGAAGATTAAAACCTTATGTTGTCGGGGGATTGCTACGTGGAGCACTTATTTCCTTTACACTTGTTTTCTTTCTGTCCTGATGGATACAGCTGTCTGTTCTCTTGTCACCAGCCAGACCCCTCATACCTGTGCCAGGGCTATTACTCCATCACGTTGCCGCTCTGCAGAAAGCAGGTATTAAGCAAAGCAGCATTCTCAGAAGCAGAAGCTGCTATTGTTAGCAAAACAATACCTGCAAAACAATTTCCTCCTGACTGCAGCCTCGCTGCTCCCAGCAGCTGGATGGGAGGGGTGATTTGTGAACTGGTGGTCACTCCTGACCCCAGAGCGGTGCCTCTTCCTGCAGGTGGGCAGAGGGAGGTGCAGGAGCTCCATCCCAAGTCCTTGCATGGCTGCTCTCATGCAGGACAATGTTTTCCCCACTGTGGGCACTTTAGAGGTCACTTTGCTGCTGTCCAGAATTTATCCAAAATGAGTCACAAAGTACTGGCATCCCCTAGAACCCCTGGATGTTTCTGTGTATCGAATTTGGGCAGGGAAAAAGGAAAGACAGGTGGCAGTATGGGGGGAAAGGTGGGGTTTGTTGGGGAATATTTTGCTGACTGCAACAGCAAAGGCCGCTGAGCCACACAGCAAACAAGCCCAGGTTCCTGGGGTGGCAGAATGCCAGACCTGGAGATTCACTGCTCGTTTTTCCAGCAACAACAATTAGCTTCTTCAGCTAATGAGGGGTTTCATAAGCAACCATGAATGATAGTGCTTAGGGACTCTTGGCAAAAATCAGTGTTTCGAATCAGACAGCCACCGTCTCTCCGAAATCCAAGTGGAGGCTCCTTGCAGAGCAGTTTCCTCCCCGATCCGTTTCCTGGGCAGACAGGCAGGCAGAGGGAGCGGCGCCCTGGTGCCAGCTGCGTTTGGGTGGTTTTGTTACGGGCATCTCCGAAGAGTCCCTGGAGGAAGCAACGATCCAGTTCTGCAGAGGCAGTCGGGCTATCGGAATACGATGGCGGCACTCGGAGACGTGGAGAGACCCTTTGACTGCATCGATGGGAAGGGGAGGGACATCAATTCTATCTCTTTGAATTAATGAACTACAGTCTGAAACTGCAGCCTGGTTAAAAGCAGTATGGATTTCACCTCCTTGCTGCTCCAAGAGGATTCCTGTTCCCCTGTGTGCTCCCTCCAGGCTGCGGGGTTCACTGCAGCCCCTCTGCATCCCTGGCTCTGCCAGCAGAGCCAGGCTCCCTGCAGGCTGCTGCGCTGAGGGGAGGCTCAGGAGTTCTCGAGCTTTGCCAAGAGATGCAGGCCAAGGACAGTCTCTTCCCATGAACGTGCTCCTTGTCCCCACATCCTGGAGCCCCTGTGACCACGCTGGCCTGGTGGGCTCAGAGCACAGCCAAGCCCTGCCCGCCTTGCAGTGGTGACCAGAGGGACATTCCCACAGGGAAGGGCTGGTCACACAAGCTGGACAGAGAGCCCAACTCCTGCTGAAGCATTGCCATAGCCAGCTCTAATCTTCAGCCTCTTCCTAAGCGTGAAGCAGGCTCAGCTTTCCAATTTTAATTTTATTCATACAGCTGCTATTACTCCATCTGGATCACGCGGGATGAATACTAATGGCCCTCTGGATTGTTTCAAGTGCAGATCTGAACCAGATACTTGCCTTCATTTTGTCAGGAGCTGCAGCATCACACTGAGATTTGTGGAGTTTCCTCCTAATGGATCCCTCCTGGTGCCAGCATCGGACCCTGGTGTGTGTGTGAGGGCAGAGGAAACCTGGAATGCCACAGAGAGGGAGACGTGGGCAACCTTCTCTCTAGACTGGAATATATATTCATTTTATATGTGTATATATGTGTATATATACAAAAAATGCATACAGGTTGCCCTAGCTGAGGATGCCCCAGGGAACATCTCACCCTCCCGTGAGGTCCTGGCTCTCCCCACGGGGCACAGGAGCTCCCCTGCCCCGTCTGTCATTACCCTGCATGAGAGGATGCCCCGAGGTCTGCTCTGAGGGCACTCCAACCTTCCGCTGCATCCGAGGTGGGAATTATTCCATTTAGCAAAGAGGATTAATGTTTCATAACAAAGGGTAATTTATTCAATTGTATGCAAAAAAGGTAGCGGTAACGCACGTAGGAAGCTCGCTTTATTTCTGGCTATTGTAGTGGAAGTTTAAATCCTGTGAAAACATTGGCAACACCACTGTGCGCCTCTGGGGAGAACTTGACCGGCCCAACTGGATTGGATTGCCTTCATTAACTGCACTTGACTCTGACAGAGGAGGCACCTGGCAGGGTTTCAGGGTGCACAGCCTGCTCTGGAGCAGATGGTGAAGTGCTGATCCCACAGAGAGCACCACGACCTCCCGCCCCATCCCACAAGGGGATCCTGGAGGTGAGCCATGGGAGCTGCTCCCTCTGGCAGCCCCATCGCCCAGCAGCTGGCATGCACATCCCGGCGGCTGGCGTGATCTCCTCCTGCATCCCTGCAGAGGGAAGGCTGGAGTGCAAGGACGGATCCTGACCCACAGGATGGCCAAGTCCAAACTCTCCACATTCCTCCTGGGGCAGTAGCAGTTGTGCTGCTGTAACTGTGATGGGCTTTGAAAGGAAGTACGGGCAAATTTAGGAACATGTAGGAAAAGCTAAAATTGTCCATTGGATGGAATTATGGGAAAAAGCAGGCAGGCTCTTGGGAAACAAAACCCATCTTGTACGTGAAAGCTTTACCCCAACCATCCCAGTGGTCCTGGTTGCCCAGCGCCTGTAGCCAGGCTCTGACAGACAGGGACAGAGCAGGAGGCCCTCAACAAACACAGCTGGTTGTTATTGTTTATCTAGGCCAGAATGAACGCTGTGAACCCCGTCCAGTCCCCATGCAGAAGCCGTGTCAGTCCAAACTCCTGTTGTGGATGGTTCTGCGTGGCACTGACGGCATCGCGCGTCTCTGCAGCGCCTCGGGAGGTATTTATAGCATTTTGAGATGTTTTGTGTGGCGTGAACTCTTGAAATAAGCAACCAGTAAGAGCTTTTACCTTCCAGGGAGACTATAAAGCCTCCATATCTGCATTGATCCAGCCCTGGGGATTTGCATTAATTACTTCTTCCTCCGGTGACTTTCAGCTCTGGATTCAATCTCTGGCGAAGGCACCTGCAGCACACACAGTCCTGACACCGACCTCGTATCGCCTGTCACAGCAACCGAGGGGCAGCACACGGCGAGAGGGGACATCCAGTGTTTCAGACGGAGGCAGCAAATCCTCCAGCGCTGTCACATCACCACACTCATGGCAGGTCAGTAATCTCAACTACAGCAAGAGACTCAGGAGGTTACTCCTGACAGAAAATAAGGTTTAAATAAAATAAGTCATTGCACCATGTTGCTGGCTGCTGTTTTGGCCAAAGACAAAAATAGTGGTGTGAAAGGACTTTTATTTCCTGCTCCTCCCCACCTGCCAATTCTGTTTTCACCAAAAAGATTCTCCCTTGGGCTAAAGGCTAAATTGGTGAAGTTGCATTTATAGGGAGTTTCTAAGAAAGGATTTATGAAGGAAACCTTGAAAGTCCCTTTGCTGAAGGGACAAGAGGGCTTCTTCCCCACCAGGTTCCAGTGCCCCAGGGGGTCCTGCTCCGGCTGTCCTGGCAAGGAGGAGCCCAGCTTATGTCATTTCTTGTGTTCCAAACCCTGCCTCTCCGCCGAGCTCTCCAAGAGCTGCTGCTCACCCGCCTCGCTGCAGGGCTGTGTGGGACCGTGGCTCTTCACATTGTTTCTGGAGGAAGGGCTCTGTGGGGACACAGCTCTCATCACTGCTTCGCTGGCCGTGGCATCAAAGAGAATAGCAGATAAATTGTGGCTGGAGACGATGAAGGGGAGCGAGCCTCTGGGATTTGCTCCTGCTCCAGGACTGTGCCATGCAGTCATTAACGATCTAGAGAAGCAATAAGCTGTGAAGGAACAGAATTTGCGATGACACACAGCTGTGTCAAATAGGCAAGTGTAAAGGAGCTGGAGAAATTTTAAGGACATCCACCAGTGGCTGGTAAGCGAGTGCCTGGCTTGGAGCTGGTGTTTGCTTTGCCCAGTACAAAAAGATGAACAGAGACTGCAATTACCTGAGCTGTTGGCAGGAATGTCTGTGCCCTGATTAACCCTATCAGTTCAGAAAGCTGATACACAGCTGTGTCAGAGGAAACCCTGCACCCGTAACCTGAAAGCCAGGAAATACAGCTCCCTCCAAAGTGTACAGCAGGGAAAATCCAGCCCTGAAAATAGGAGGTTTTAATGCTCATCTGAGCATTAGTGTTTAGTTCTGAGACGCCTCAGAGAAGATGTAGGAGAAATAAAAATAATAATAAGATGAAACTCCCTGCAATAAGTTATTGGGGGTTCCAAAGTTCGCACGAGAAGTCTGGGGTGGTCTGGCCCCCAAGCAGGCTCCTCACAAGCCAAGGGCTCAGCTCTGCTGATGGCATCCTGGGGCAGGGAATGACAAGGACGGGTAATTCTCCAAGCCCAGCACTGCTCTATTTTTTTCCCCTTAACAACTGAGCTGATTAGAGTGAAACTTTGACTTGATGAGCGGTCGTTGTCGCGGGGGCAGCTGAGTGTAGCCCCTTCATTTTCTCAGTTTGTCTTTAAAAGAACATTGGCAGCATTTCATCCCGATTTAATGCTCTGGCTTTCTGTTCCATATTCATTTCTCTCTCCCTTCTTCCCCTCCCTCATGCTTAAAAGAATCAAATTATTGTTTTATTTTTGTTCACATGTACAAGCAGGGACTTGTGAGGTGGCTGTTCTTCTCGGTACATGTCACCAGTGGGACACCGGCTGTGCTTCGTCACAGAGGGAACAGGGACAAAGCTGCAGCAAGCCCTAATTACAGGATATTGTGCAAAAGCAGCTCCATATTTCTTTCCCCTAGGTTCCAGCTCAGTGGAGTCCTTTACTCCTCGAGCTCTGATGCGTTGGAAGCTTATTCAGCATTATTTGTGTTAATTAGTGGCATTAGAGCAGTTTCAGGAAATCCTGGATGAGCTCAGAGCTGTTGCTGTTGTACAATTTATTGCCACCTTTCTTCCTCCCAGGGCTCCAGCCCAGGGCTGTTGCTTCGCAGGCAGAAAACACGAGAGAGCTCCGACCCAGAGCGTTCCCAGGCTGGAGAGGGTGGGAGCGAGGGGCGAGGCGAGGGCAGCCCAAAGCGCGTGCCCAGTGTGCGAGTCACCCGTGACACCCCTGTCACCGGTCACCCTGGGACAGGGAACGGGGCCCCTGCGAGCCTGTCAGCCTCCCACTCGCCTGAGCCCCTCGGGGAGCTGAGCTCTGCTGGGCACCTTTTCCTCTGCTCACTGAGCCCTCAGTCCCTGGCAGGATCAACCCTGGCACTAAATCACCTCCCACCTTTCCTCTACCTTGCAAATACTGGGCAAAATATTTATAGCAGGGATCTGCAAGCTCCCAGCTCCTGCTGGGGATGCAGCTCACGTGCCACGTATTTCAACAACAAGGACTTATTAAATAATAACTGACATTTACCTAGCTGCCTCTTGTCCTCAGGGCCCCCAGGACTTGGCAAACTTTAATTAATAGTTGTTTTAATAGTTAAATAACCTTTATAACTGCATTTCATTTATTCCAGGCCCGTCAGAAATAAAGTCATAATGATCTGAGTCAAGCGATAAAACACAACATCTGGTTTAATGTTTGCGGGTTATTTAATGAACTGAGGAACCTGGCAGAAGAACTAGGTATTTATTTCTTTTTTCTTCTTGTAAGAAATGGGGTTTGTAGTGAGATGCAGGTTGATGCTGGTGTTTGGCCTCCTGTTTTTTCTCAGCAGCGAGTTCAGCTGCGGGACCCCGTGTGCCCATCCCATGGGAACAGGGTGCCAGGGCATGACCACAGCCCGAGAGCAGAACACCGCTGATTTATCTGTGGGTGCATTCTCTGCCATCTGTTTTTACATGGCCCTGGGCACAGGATGAGCAGTTCCCACACAGCACACGCCTCACCGGCCACGGAGCTCCTGCGTCTGCAGAATTCATGGCAAGGCTGGCAGCTGTCCAAGAGAATCCTCCCCAGGAGCAGGTCCCAGGACAGGCAGTGCCACCTCCAGAGGCTCCTGAAGCCAGCTCCAGGGGCTGGCCAGCCCCTCGCGCCTGAGTCCCTGATGTGGCTCCCATCTCTTGCCCTCTGGCATGCAGCAGGCCCTGTCCCCGTGTCCCAGCTCAGCCACCTCCCTGCAGCTCGGTGTTACCTGGTCTCCCTCAACTTCTGACACGTTTCCTCATCTTCCTCCGCAGCCTATTACGAGTTTCCTGACTAATGTTGCTTAGCACAGCTCGCTCTGTGGATCCCAAAGTACCGTCTGCACAATAAAATTCGCTTCCTCGGGCATATTTTGGGTACTCGTGCTCCCCCCGCAATGTTACCTATTAATTGCACAGAGAAAATATTCCAGAAACTTACTTGTGCCCTTGAGCTACATTCATGTTTATTTCCATAACTCTTTGATACAATATTTGTCTTTGCCTGACTTAGTTTGCCAAAAGGAAAGGGAGAAGGAGGAGAAGCATATGAGGGATTTGGATTGCCTCACATCTGCCTTTCTTTAAGCAGCCCATATGGGAAAACATATTCTTCTGCACAGAATTTGTTAAAGGTTTCGTAAAACGCATTGCGTACACATTTAGCACAGAACCCAGCAATATTTATATTTAAAATGGGTCCAAACAGATCCATTTGGAGAGCGTTTGGAAGATGTAGGGTGGCAGTGCACATTGCGAATGTAATAGTCTCGTTAGCTGGCTCAGCTTGTGGGATCTGCTCTGTGAGTTGATGGGAGGAGAAGAAGCTCCCAGTGTGGTAAATGTAAAAATCATAATGTATGCAACGCTGCGAGCATATTTCATCTGTGACTCTCTGAAAAGGCGACATTATCCATGTTCCCCTTTAAGACAGAGTAGCTGAGTAAATGGGAACCGACATGAGTGGATACTTCATCTATTTCCCTGGTGCCGGTGTAAATCACGGGAGGCAACCTGCAACCCCCTCGTTCCTGCTGGTGCGCAGCCACTCACTTGGATCGTCCCATCAACTCCCCTGCGGTAATTCACGGAATTCAGGTTTGATGTGCTGGCCGGAACACATCAGCCCCATGGGGTGAGGGAGGAGGAGCCGGATCCAGCCCTCCTGGAACACTGGGGCAAGCCAGCAGGGATGGGGAGTGATGGGAGGGAGAGCAGAGGCTGGTCCCAAAGAGCAGATCGTGGGTGTCGGTGTCGTGATTCCAGCAGGGTATCGGCCCAGTTATGGGTTTATTTTATAGGGGTGAGATTTAAAACCACGTTAATGTCTCCCCGCCCGCTGCTCATGGTGTTCCCTGCACAGCCCCACGCCCGAGCCAGGCTGGGGATGTGAGGTCCTGCCGGTAGCAGCAGCAGCAGAGGCTGACAAGCACTAATCACATCCCATTAGCCGCTTTCAGCCTTCGCTGGGTTCGGTTTGGTCTGGTTTATCTGAATCTTTATTAGATAAGCCTGAATTAGCAGCCGGGCGTGTGATGCAACAGCCTCTGTGTTCCCATGCGGAGAGGCGGTGCCGTTCCGGGCCATCCCGAGCGCACAGCCCTGCCTGCCTGGGGCTGATTTCATCGCGCCTTGGCAATCTTCTGCTATGCACTTAAGTAAACAAAGATCAAGCTACTCACAGCCTTAATTAGGCTGCACATAAATAAGAGATTACTGGATTAGCCGGGAGTATACGTGGGAGAGTAACAATCACAGCAAGGAAATCCCACTGCCAGTGTTTCCCGTGCGAGGCATCCCTGTGGATCTCCCCAGTCCCTTCCCAGCCCACGCGGCTTTTCTGCTCTCTTGCAGAACTGCGGGGCTGGTGTGAGCGCTGCAGCGCTGGGAGGATGGATGGTGAGTCCTGTAGCTGTGCCCGGAGGGGAGGCTGGCGGAGAGCACCGCGCTCTTCACTCGGGACCCGCAGCGTGTCCTGCTCCCCTGGGGCTTGGGGACTGGAGCTGAGGCACGACGATGTTCGTGGCAAGTCTTGGGGAAGGCGGGGTCTCTGCTGCTTGCGCCCAAAAAGACCCTCTGGGTCTAATTCAAAGGTCTGGTTTCCTTGGAATGGTGCAGGATGGAGGGATGAGCCCGGGGAACATCCCAGCTCTCGCCCTGTGCAGGCACTGCTGCTCTGGGCTGCCTCACTTCCCGCTTGCGGCAGCGAAGGATCACGGGGAGACATTCCCAAAAAGCATAAAATATTACAAAGAAGATGCTTTTTCAGCCAAGGTGCTGACACAGCACCAGCCACGTTTCTTAACCAGGAGCGATGTCTGAGTTATCTCAACCTAAAGCCTGAAATATACATTATAGGCTGTGTCTTTCTGTGCTTTATTTGGGCTGTAAAGTGATATCTTATTATTTCTCCCTCCTGGGCATCCTTTAATGAATCTAGATTTGAAAGTGAAATATTTATTGTATTTCGGGAGCTTAAGCATGGAAGGAGAGGAGGAGGGATATGCAAATTTGCCAGAAAGCATTAAAAAAAGGTCTTCTTTTTACTAAGAAAAGAAGGTGCAAGTGTGAATCTATTGCGCCTCAGAATAGATGTCCCAAAAAAGAGAATAATGGGGATGTGGGGAGCAGGACTCCCCCTGCAAGCTCCTCTCCAATACTCTGGGCATGGGAAGCTAGACCTGGACTTAGAGAGGTGTCTCATTGTTCTTAGTCCTCAACCTGGCCATTGCAGTGCTTTGGAAAAATGCAGAAACAAAACAAAACAAAACAACCAATCCAGAAACAAAGCAATAAAGCCAAGTGTATCGGCGCAGGTAAATGCAGATTTAATGCAAAAGTTATCAGAGCCCCAGTTTCATTGGAATCCCCACATTTGTTAAAAAAAATAATTATTCTGCCATCTTCCTCAGCCAAAATGAAGAAAGCTGACAATGGGTTATGACTCTGACTTCAGACCATAGTAGTGTCAGTATTTCACAGGGCAAAGACACAGAGT
>VYZT01058896.1:0-24768 GCA_013400735.1 Pomatostomus ruficeps | reverse complement strand
ATTTATAACAGTATCAAGTACACAACCAAATGGATTTTAGCCAAGCATTCTCCAAGGTAATGAATTATGAATCAATATATTCTTCCTTATGGTGGTCACATAATTTCATCTTTAAGCACTTAGTAGGAAAAACATGTATAATTTAAGGAATTTGTTAGGGTTATTATTCTGACTTTTTGAAATAGCAAAACCATCTGCCCTGAATCAGAGAAAGGGGTCAGGATCCAACCTTTTTTTAGATGAATCATCATTTTAGGTTGCAACCTTTATTTCAGAATAGTCAAGGAGGATTAGCTGAGTGAGTGCTGATATCACACATTTTCTCTGCCTATAAAATGCATGAATAGTGACTGCAGTCTTCAAGGGGATTGAAAGCATTTTTATTCAAGCCATATAGGAAAGTCAAGACAACTGAAAAGCATTTTGGACTTCACTATAGTGTTAATGTATATTTTTACTGACTGACACAGCTGACTTATTTACCTGTCAAGTATGTCTTTTTTTGTGCTGTGCAGCTTTAGGAACCAAAGATTTAGCAGGACCAAAGACTTAGCAGAAATACGTGTAGTGGAAGAATATTCAGATTTATGGCTCACCCTGTTTATCAATGCATTAAATTTTAAAATAACAAGAACAACTCAAGGAACCTTTCAGAAGCAACTTAGGTTGCCATTCACAGTAATCAAACATGGATGTCTTTTTCTCTGAATGTTGAGTTTATGGTTTGATGTAATCAAAACCTTTTTTCTTCAGAACTTTTTAAGCAATGTTATATATTGTCATCTAATTTTTTCCCTTTTAAAGCATGTGCGTTATAACTTTTGCTACCTTCCAATATTTCTATTCAATGCAAGCAAGCCAAATAAAAGCATGTTTTAATTTACAAAATAAATATAATTTATAGAACTTCTGCTATCTATTGATTCTGAAAGAACCACTGCTGGTGTACACTTGGTAATCCTTCCTTTATGGTTTTTGTGACCTAATTACAATCCAAGATATTTTTCCTGGACATTGTCAGTAACCATTGTCAAATAGAATTAGGTAAGAAGCTCATTTTGTCTTCTGGAGCTTTCATAAATATCTTTATAAATGTTGGCAAGTTTTATCAAGAAACACTGTTATATTCTGGAACAAATAAATGGTAGAACAACTGTATAGAAGATCTAATCTATCTGAAGTGTTTCAGAAGCAGAGGGAGTGGAAGAATAATTTATAGGTTTATGTCGACTTCTACAATTGGTCCTAATAAATTTAACAACTTCCACTCCCATCTGGTGGTTGACATTGAAATTGATAATTCTGATTAAAAAACAACAACAACCAACTGTTGTTTTCATGAATATTGCATAATGTCAAACACTGTGTATTAGTTTTCACAGTGCCTCAAGAAGTTGTATTCCACAGAGATAAGTGATTCTGTTATTTATTGAAATACAAAAAGTCTAGCACAAAATAAAATAAATCAGTCAAACCATGGATGGAAACTAATGTACGGCAAATGCGTGTCATTTCTCAGTGCAAACTTAGTCCTTTGATGTGATAACTGACTTGGTGGATTAAAGATAAGACAGGTGATAGGTAAGACTTAGTCTCATTTTTAAAGCTCTTGATACTGTTGGCATGTGAGTCTCATAATCAAGCTGAGAAAATACAGTCAAACCCCAGCATGACCATGCACAAAGAATTATGCCAATGGGAAAGAGGGGCACATTAAATAATAGGAACACTCAGTGCTATGCTTTATTTCGTTTTGGTTTGCATAAATTGTTTTAACAAAAAAAACCTGACTGCATGTAAAATAGGTACCAAAAAGCTGTTTTTAATCATCCAGTGATTAAAATTAAATCTGAATTTTTTTTGATAAATTCAAGAATTAGTCTGAATTCAGTGTAATAAATTTGAAAAAGAAAAGTTAAGTAAGAATTTGAGAACAAATATATGAAATGAAGGACAACTGGCTGGGTATTGCAAAAAAGCATTTCAGGAGAGGCAGAACCGAGTAACAGGAGACTGCTAGTTATAGGGACATATTAAAACATCTTTCCTCTGAGCTGATTGAGAAGTGTCCTTTAATCAGCACATGCTTCCTCTTTTCTAGTCTCAGATCATAGCTAATCAAAGTTCACAACTGGAATATTCAAATGTACTAAAATTAAATTTTACTAATTACTGAGAATTTATTCAATAAGAAAGCTACTACACTAGTAAGCACTCTAGGGATAAACAGATTATCAAACAAGTTTATCCCTTTGGCTACCAGACTCTTGCTATGAAGATATAGACATAATCCTTAATAGATGTATAATACATATTTAGTCCTTTCTGAAAGTATCACAACACATTACACATTCTGACTGATTAAAAAAGATACATTTTTTCTAATCTTTTGTGACTTTTGACAAGGTTAATTATTTAAGACTGAGAATAACTTAGATCGCTTCTTGAAGAATCAGCTTTTCCCCAAGTCCATGAGGAAAAAGTTGTACCCAGAAGAAGTTAACTTCCCAAGATATCTGTAGGTAATATGGATCTTACACAGCTTAATTTCTGATGATAGAGAAAACTGAAATTATAGTTGGTCCCCATGAAACAGCTTGGTTGGAACATTTTTGGTCTATGAATGCTTCTGCTCACCCTTGGGTTTGGTTTGCATTCATGCACTTACACTGCAATTATATATATATATATCTTGCAGCGTATTAATGCATTATATATATATATAAAATGCATTATTTTATATATATATATAATGCATTTAATATGTTGCATTATATATACATATAATGATTTTAAATAATGTTATATGTCTGAACAACAGAAAATATGTGCAAGGTTTTTAAAATTAATTAAAATAAATGAAATTAAAATTTTATTCTATTTTTTAAAAACCCTGCAAAAATTGCTGACTATTGATACAGTGCATTTTATTTAGCCAGTTTAACTTAGCACCTAACCCCATGACAGGGTAGTGCCACAGCACTATCTGCAGGAAAAGATTTTGAGGGAACACCTGTACTGATGTGTAGTATATGTACCAGATATATCAGATGTACATAGCCCATGATGAAATTTAGCTTGTTTTCTAGCAAAATCTGTATCTTACATCATTTATAAACACGAAATTCTTGACATAAGTATGTTTCAGGGCATCTAGGATTTTTTACCCCATGGGTAGTTAGGATAGATAACCTTTTAGTCATTGGTTAGTAAAATGTAAATAATAATCTGTTCAGTTAGCTTTGAAGTTTGACAGTTGAAAAACTGAATAAAAAGTATCTTCCCCTATAGGGAGGAAGTGCTTTAAAGAAACTGCCTCTTCCCTGCATCTCCCTAATTTTCACAGCAGCAAGAGGCTAGGATTGGACATAAACCAGCATATGCAAAAGCTGGTTTTGACATACCAATACAAATGAACATTGTCATATTGGATTCTGAATGCACTACTGTTATAATGTGGGATGGAAGGGGTTTGGGGGTGTGGCAGGAAAGGGTGGCATGGAGAACTAAGGGGAATTAATGGATAAAAAGAAGTAGTTTCCAATAATACTCTTTAATGGGTGGCCTAAATTTTAGGCAGCAAGAAGAAAGGGAAACCTTAAAGCTCTAAGTCATTTAAAAGCTGTATCCTATCTGATTTTACAGGTCAGATTTTACTGTATCTTCCTTTATGAATCCAAAAATTGCAATGATAACATAAACAGTTGCATGGATTCTTGTAGTTGACATAAATCCTGGTAGTAAATCAGGAAAACTAAATTATGACTTGGAGTTAAATTGAATCAGACTCTACATTTGAAAACCTTCTTAGATAGTTATGGATTCTGGTTTCCTCTCATGCCACCCATGAGAACCCTCCTGTTGCCAAACAGAATAAGTTAAACTGTCTTTAACCCATACATCACATCTATGTGATGTTTCCAGTCATGAAGTAACTCATCCTAAGATTCATAGTGAGGTTCTTGAAAGTTTCCCAAACTGAAAATGTGCTCAATTTAGTACCTTTTGTTCAAGAAACCAAAAGAAACAAACCTTGAAGAATGAAAATAACTCCATGCCATTGTCAATTTTTATTTGCTTTTTGCTGTGATTTATATTAGTTGCTGAAATTTGCAAAAATCTATACTCCAAACAAAAGAAGGAGTTTAGAGAAAAATATAGTGATATAAGTAGTGTGCCTTAGAGTTTTCTTCCTCATAGGTTTAATCATTCTTTGCATGAAGTTGATTTCACCTGACCCTCTTCTGCTCTAAAGTGGAGTAAGAACACTCAGGTCAATCTGCACTGATCTAAAACCACCTAGGATGGGTTCATCAGGGTGGGTTGAACAAAACAGTGTTGACTGATCTAATGCACACAATCAATACTACTTTGCAGCATGGCTATTTGCAGTCACAAACAGATGAAGGTTAATGCAGGCATTGCCTTTGAGGATCCCAAGGGTAGAGGCTTTAATATCCTTTTTCTCTCAATGACACCACTAACACTTTAAAGGAGTTACAGGAGGGTCACTTTTCTGACAATGTAAGAGTCATGTTTGTCATGCTGATTCCTACAATATTCTCAATCATGCAAAACTGAAAAATGCAACATACATTTTTATGCCACTAGGTATTAGAAAATGCTCATTTCTTGGGACTCAAATCACATATGACTATGAATACATATTTTACTTTTCAGTAAAATAGCCAGTGCTTTTGACAGAAGTTTTGGAAATACAGGCAACATGTTCTTCTAAAAGGCATGCAATTTTTAACCTATTCTTTAAAAAACAAAATAGCATTTGATATTATGCATCAACAGCACCAAGTATCAGTCCTGGGAGGGTGGATAACATATTTTCAGACAGTATGCTCCAAGACTAACAGAATTCACCAAGAAATAAACTTACATGGTAATTTTATGGTTAATAATTCATGAGACTTTAAAATATGTTACAGTCTCTCATTTATCCAACCTTCTTTATTTATTCACTGAGTGTTAAATTTATAACCCAGCATCATATTTCTGTTGCTCTTTGTAAGCCACCTAAATGGTGCCCTTGCAGTACATCAGCAGCTCCCACACCAAATTACAGCCTTCTATATAATTAGAGGTGTTACATTATGTGAGAACCAAAGCCAAATTGCAAGTCCACTAAGTGGTTCTCTGAAGCATAGTGTTCTGCGTCTCTGATTACTGCAGCAATTAAGGGTTCACTAAATTCCTGAAAGTGAAGAATTCGGCTGTTCATTTGTGATGTCAGGACAGGCCCTTCTCTATTCTCTGTCATGAATCCTATGTCCTTACTTTTAAGATTTAATAAGACCATTTGTGAATGGCAGTGTCTGTAAATCTGGATACTATTTCCATGATGCCTTCTTCACTAAAACTCAAATGTAGAAAAAATACCATGGTGTCAGTTTCTGATTTTTTAAAAATATGTTGAAGGCACTATTCTCTTCTTTTTAACCTAACTGAAACACGGCAGACTACTTACCGAAGATATCATCTTCATATGGAAGAAAAAATGTCGAGTCCAAACTGTTTATTTCTTAAATGAAATACAAGAATCCATGCAGTAATAAAGGGTAGAAATCTCACATGTAATAAGGGATAGGAATAGGGCTCAGGCTGTCAAGATTTAAAGAGAATGCATGACTAAAAGTACTATTTCTGTTTGCCTGCAGACAAACCCATCAGTGCTCTAGATCTTTTCGGAATTTAATTTTTGATTTATAAGCCAAAGTTTTTATCATTTGTATTAGTCGCCAAAATTCTTGGATAAGAAGGGAGTCGATAATTTCAATGCATTCAGAAGGTTGTGAATGTGTTTTCTGTTCTGCTGTGGTATAAACAATGATTAAAAACCAAGAAAAAATAAGATAGGTTTACAGTTAGATACTTTATCTATAGTATATAGCTTCAGGTTTCATAGCAGAAAAAAAAGTAAGAAAGGAAATTAAACACTAGGAAAAACCCCCAGTAAGAAGAGAACAGACTATTCTTTAAATTTGCAAATCTCTGAGCATGAATGTGGCTATGGTGTCCGGGCTTTTGTGGAAGAAGACATCATTCATATGATACCATATATGACCTTCTGCAAGAGGAAGTACAGTGAGAGAGAAGAGGGTTGCAGCTCCTGTGCAGATGTATATAAGCTGATGTCACTTCCTCTTAACAGAGGAAAAGAAACCTGAGGAAAGGCTGTATAAGTCTAAGGAATAACTTGAGGGTAGATTGTAACAAAGACAAGTGCTAGTCTTTATGTAGGACCTACTTCTAAATGGATCTGTGCCAAGACCATAGTTTAAAAACTGGTGAAGGTGAATAAAAGTAAACAAACATGAGAAAAAGACAAGATTTATCATACAGTGATGATCTGAGAGGCAAAACCTGCCCTAGTCCCCTTCTGAAGGGGAGTTAGCAGTGCTTGTAAAATAGTGAATAGGAAGATTTTTAAAAAAGAGAGTTTTGTCCTAGTTGTTATTGGAGATACCACACAGATTAGTAATAATATGACTGAATGAAGAAACCAAGATACCAGTTGCATTTTATGTCTTTTGGTCTATTTCTCTATTTGTGATTTATTTCAAAATAAAGAGAAGCAAAAAGTTTTCCAGGATGCTGCTAAGGACCTGAGAAATCTTTCTCTCCCCTGCTTCCCCTCTCTCTAAAGCTATCAAGTGCTGCACATTCATGCTCTGTATCATGTGAAAGGACAAACTTAAACCTTTTCCTGGCTCTCTCAGCCCCTCTGAGCACATGTATTGTTTTAAACATCTGTGGGACAAAACTGATTGGAATTACACATTCAAGAGAGGAAGATAATTCAGAAATTAAGACCTGCAAGTGCTACCTTCCATATTTTTTTTTATTATTCCTATTATATTAGTTATTTGGCATAGGGGTCTTGAAAGAAAATAAATAAACAAACAAAAAAAAAGGTGATTCAGATAAAATTGAATCACTGGATCTGTTGTAGATCTATATTTGTACCTTTTGAGATTTTTAATATATTTGAGAATACTATTTAAATTCTCAATGCAAGCAAAATTTATGCTGTTCAAGTAAGAATTTGAAACTAAATTATATTTTTTCTGTACAGTAATGATTGTTTCAAATCTGAGCACTAGCAGCATTCTTTGATGAAATGAATGTAAATGGCATCCTACTGGACTTAAAATTCTCTCTATTTAAACATGTCTAGAAACGTGGGGATTTTTTATGGAAGCTAAATCTTTTGTCCGGAGAAGAGCTGCAGAGCAACATTTATCTTAGATCCATTCCACTGCACTGAAATAAAATAGCTTTTTTTCATGAAGAAAGATGATCAAAAGCATCAGAAGGATACATTTCTATAGAAAAATAATCAACTTGATTCAAAATAAATATCACACTACGTAGTCTTAATATGACATAGTCATAGAAAGATTATGTTCCATAAACATAAATTTTTTTTCATTCAATATATTGAATAAAGTAGGAATTGTAACCACAATTTGATGCAAAAGTAAAGTATCAGAAAATACTTGATCAGGTTTGTTTTCTGTTTTCTGGACTGTGTCTTTAGCCTCTTGTAGGTCAGTAATAAAGATGGACACACAAGTTCATTACGAAAAAGAAAGTATAAAGAAAAAAGCTGTGGGAAATCTAGGACAGTATTCAATTAAGAATGATACTTATAGCTGCAGTTATTTTTATTATATGCCATGTTTAAAAGTATTGATAATACACCATCAGTGGCACAGTACCACAATAATTATGCAAAATACTGCAGTAGTCTAATAGAATAGTAACGCTTGTTTGGCACAGAACTTGTTAACACTTTCAAGTGGGAGGAATGATCTCCAGAAGGTTCCTATACTAGAAGACATAATCAAGTTGCCCATTATTGTCCTTTTCCTACTTTCTCCTGAAATTAAGGGTGCTCAGGAGCTCTCAGAAAAGTGCTCAAAATAATGGATGCCTCTGAGGCAAACCAAACCCCACCAAACGCTATAAACGATATTTACGATAAATTTAAGAAGCAGAGAACAAATAGAAAAAGACTGCTAGCAATTCTTTCAGCTTCTGCTATAAGACTGAAAAACCAAAGGAAATGCAAGATGTGTGACATAATTTAATCAGTTTTGTGATAGAGATTATAAAAATAAAATGTACTGAGGAAATTAATAAAATATTTGTGTCAAAGAAAAATAAAACATTGGCATAAAAATAATCATACAATTTAAATAAAAGAACATCCCCTTCCAGTATACTAATATTAGATATTTAAATAAAATAATTTGTTCCAGAGGCCATGGGAGTTATGAAATTGTGAAGTAAAGGCTTTTTAATGTAGCTAATTAGTAGCATGTTAAATCAAGCGTGTTCAATATACATTTCAATTGCATTACGTGGAGAAGTGATTGGTAATAGGACATCACTGTGCCATCTAATACCACTCAGGAAGTGCTGAACTTTACACCTACGATTTCAGAGAACAGCTTGGAAAGAACTTTTCCTGGAGGGAAGCCTTTGCAGGGTCACCGTATGCTACGCCAGGCAGTGCTGTGGGAACGCATCACCAGTGGGTGGTTCTGGTTACAGCCAAGCCAGTGAGAGGTTATTTCACTCAGTTTTTCCTGGCTTTGTTAATCTGTTCACTAAATCCATTCTGTTAATTGTCTCACTCTAGAATGTGCCTCAGCAGGATGGATCTTAGGCTAGGCAGCTTCATGCCCAGACACCAATAGGAATACTGGAAGGACTGGGGACTGAATAACTCCTCGCTGAGTCTTCAAGATGTGACATGGGGGCACAGCCAGATTTGCTTGTGGATCTCTAAAAAAGCTCGGAGTTTGACAAGAGTAAAAATAATTCACATGGTGAGGGTTATTCTTAGATAAAAACGTCTTGGGAAAGTTTATAGGTCAACTACAACATGGAACTGTGTAGAGCAAAGAGAGTGACTAGATACCCTGGCAGCACCCAGTAACTTGCCTTTCCATTTTTCTTCCAAATCCTAGTCCCCTGCTTTCCTACATTGTACAAATATCATTTTACTCCTGGGTGTGCAGGAATTTCTTAGGGAAAGAAGACATGTAAGCAATCCAGCTTACATAGGTGAATAGCTTTGGTGCCAAGAACAGGAGGATACCATGAAGGACATGAAGGAAGAAATATGCCAAAAAATAATTAACTCCTGGATACAGAAGAAAGAAGTGCAGACCAAGGAATGTTGAAGAATCTTGTTATCACTACTGATGGAGTTCACGTGATCAGTAGTATTACTACCAATCAGCTTGTAGAGGGGACGCGTGAACTAGAATAGATAGCCAATAGTTATATCAGTGTAAGCGCATGCATTTAGACAAAAGGGTATAATAAGACACTGTACTTTGTAATAAAAGGCTTCACTTAATCATATTGGTTGTACGAGATGACCCATTATTGATCTCCCGCATCTGGGGATTTGTCTTTGGTCAGCTAACCAGTTTTCTCAGAAAGCAGACTCGGATGTGATCTGGGACACTGTGCTCTCAGTTGTGCCAGTAGCACTACACTGGTTTTGACTCCCCATGCGCTGTGTGTGGTCTCCAAGAGGTCCCCCCCACCACCACTTCATGGAGCAGAGCCTGCAGTAATTGTGCTCATTTTCATGACAATAAAAATTGACCATTCTGGCAGCCTGTAGGTGCCCTTGTCATCCTTCCCAAACCCTCTCAGCCTTGTTACTACCAGAGAGGTGCCAGATAAGACTTTTAGCCAGCCCCCCAAGCTGACAGCCATAGAGGAGGGACATGCTGCATGTCCTGAGGGAAGGCCAGTGCCAGGCAGCATGTGCATGGTGACTCTGCTCCCCCTGCCCTGGGGCTTGGGTTCACTCCTTGAGCAACTGGGAATGGCTGCACAACACCAACAGCCTCCAGAGTCAGGAAATCCAAGAGCCTCATCCAGTTTTAATAACTGAAATAAAGGCTTCCAAAGTGGAGAAAAAGCTTTCAGTCTTGTACTTAACATGTCATATAATATGGTAGTGGATTAAACTGAACAACAAATAGTTAAAACCTTCTTTTGTGATGTGGAGCAGCAGAATACCAGTCCATCACAGCATTTGTGGTTGATTTTACTTTGGTAGGTTGGATCATAAATACAGAGGAAAAAAACAGTAAATGGGGTTTCATATGGTGACACAGAGATGCTTTAGTGAAATACTGATCAAAACACCACTAAATTAAAAAGACAAAGTGTGATCTTTTATTTTACCAAAACATTGCTCCTAAAGAGTGCTTTAACACATTGGTGTCAGCACCTTTAATCTTCACCTTGTGTTTTAAAAATACTAAGATGTGCCAGTAAAATTAATTTCTGCTGGAGACTAGACCAGTATAACAAGATGAAAAACAATTTTAAGATGCAGATTTTTTTAAGCATGTGATTTTCTGCAGAAGCACTGTGCTAAAAAGAAAATGCAGAACAATTTTGAACCTTCTGGGATTTAGGTCCCCCCTCACATACTGAACAACAATGCAAATTAGGATGAATGCTGATGGAGCATACAGCTATGTTAGAATTTGTTTATTCCTGAGCACTAGTCTAAGTACCTTTTAAGATATTCAATGAACATGATTAAAATTAATAATGTTTTTAACAGTTTTCAGAAGCAAAGACTAAATGTTCTTAAAATATTTTTAAGGCCTAAACAAACAATCAATGGAAGTCCTTTTGTTATTTACCTATGTGTCTTGCATCTAAATAAAGTTATGTCTCTTACATTTAGGCTCATGCTAAATTTCATCTAGGTAAGATTAAATGAGATTATTTTCACACATATCATAGAACTAGAAAAGTTAAAAAAAGGAATGTAGGTCCTGAACTGAGATATTACAGAGTATTATACCATGACAGGAAAAAATGCATCTAATGACTTGGACACACAAGCAAATTATGAGGATATAACACCATAGACACCAGTTGCTCTGTATTAACTACTTATATGTATATCCACCTATAACTGTGATACAAACTTCTTTTCAGAGATGCAGAGTTCTTTGAACACTTTTGAAGCCTCACACACTTCAAAGAGAATAAAATTATGCAAGCCTGCTTGCTTATCTTAAAATTGTTCTTAGTGTAATCTCACATGTTTGAATACCATTTAAAAGTCTGTAACAAAGGAGATTGAACAAACAGTTGCTATCCTTAATACTGTGTTGTACACAGTCACTGTTTTTCCATTGGATGTCTACCTTAAGACAGTTTCTTCTACACAACTTTCCTGAACATGCTTATGAAAACTGTGCAGAGAGTAAGTGTCAAAACTTGTTTAAATGACTGCCCTAGTTTTGTCCAGGACAGAGTTAATTTTTTTTACAGTAGCCAGGTGTGGTGATGTGTGCCTGTGGTCCCAGCTCCTGGGAGACTGAACCCACTGGAGTAGATTGCTTGAGCCCAGGATTTGTGGGCAGCTGTGTGCTCTGCTGAGTGGGCCTCGCCATGACCTGAATATTGTTGAATACCATCTTACATCGTTGCCAGGGACGGGGAAAAGGGACTTTTTCTCTGGTTTCTGGGAAGAAAGGCATTCCTGTTGCAATTGGGAGGAAGCATGGTGTGGTGGGGAAAAGCTGGTCGGTATTGATCGTGGGCTTTCCATGTAAATGTTTTTTTGTGTCTTATACCTTTTGTTATTAATTTTTTTGCTGTTACTGTCCCCTTTTTTTAAATCTCATTGCTGCTTCCAGTAAATTGTTCTTGTCTCAAGCTGCAATTTTCACCCCTTTCTGCTGCGAAGCCGCTGGCAGGGGCATCGGGTGTCCGCTTGCGGTTCCAGGGGCTGGCTGGGCTGCTCCGGGCACGGGAGGGCTGGTGNGGGAGGGAAGGCGGGATACAGCAAAACCGAAACCTGGTCAACAGCACACCGCAACACCTTTCTACCTCCAAATCTCAACTCCATCCCTGGAGCAGGATGGGAGAAGGAAAGGGGTGGGAGAGAGCAAAAGGAGTCTGGCTTGGGAGAGTCTCGGGGAGTACTAAATTGGGAGTGTCACTGTTAAACCATGACAGTGACCATATATCACGTCTTTCTACTCTAAATTTACTGTCTTGTGAAAGAAGGAAATTATATTGCTTCAGCATAATGTGCTCCTGATTTTTATACAAAATTATTAAACTCTTGGTCTTGATAAATTAATTTCTAATAATGTGTTCTATTACATTTCTTAGAATCAAAGCTAGTCTGACCAAATAATTTGCTGGGTATCTTCTTAAAAATAGATATAACACCTGCCATACCCACTGTTTCTTTACTTAGATGACCTCCATGAATTTTTGGAAACAATCATTAGTAGTCCACACACAGATTCAGCTAGTCCTTTGAACACACTACAGTGAATATTATCAGACCATTTCCATTAAATTCACTTAGTCAAACACTGGTTAGCCAATTTTTTCGTTGCATGCCCTCTGGTTAAAATTGATTTTCTTTAATAGCTGGTCAGCTAACCGCTTTTGCTGAAATAAAAGAAGCCTTTTCTGTATCATCTACTATCTGCTCTCTTTTCCTCCTAACTAAAAATCAGAGGATGTTACTCTAATGACAATCTTTTTGTTACCTTTTATACTGTTATGTGCTTCAACCTTTCTGACATCCTGTAGGATGACTCTGCTCTTCTTTTCTACTTACAGTCGTGGGGCTTTGGTTCCACATTTTGTTCAATTCCTTTTCAATTTTTAGAACGTTAAAGAAAGTTGATGCTGTCATATTATTCCTTTGTTTGACTTTTTCTGCTTCAGGAGAATTTTCTGTTCTACCTTAAGCACGATCAATGCAAGATTTTCTGCACTTCTTTTGTCCCTCAAATTTCTTTCCAAGAATCTTTCTACTTACCAGGTCTCTGAGCTCATTTAAGTTTGTCCTTTCTGAAACCCATTATCCTATTTCTACTGCTTACAGTCCTTCCTTTTAACAGTCACTCTTTTGTGACAACTAAATTTTTAACCAATGACTGTCTTAGTGCAAATCAAATCCAATAATTTACAATAATGTAACCATTTCCCTCTTAACTTTCTCAGTCTTGTGGGTGGATCCTGGCCAGCAGCTAAGCACCCACATAGTCACTGTCTCACTCCCCTACTGTTGTCTCCTATTGGGGTGAAGAAGACACCAAAAGTGAAAAAGCCTCATGGATTGAGGTGATTGCAGTGTAATAAGGGGAGGAAGGAGGGAAAAAAATCCAACTGATGCACAGGCAATTACTTTCCACCTCCTGTAAGCAGTCCAGGCAATCCCCAAGCAACAGCTGCTTTGCAAGAAAAACCTTCCCAATTTTTATTTCTGACTATATGAGAGAATATGTCTTTGGCCAGGTTGGGTCAGCTGTCTCAGATGTATTTCTTCACAACTTCTTGTCCACCCCAAGCCTATTAATTGCAAAGGCAGAATAGGATAAGGAGAAAACCATGAGGCTGTGCAAACACTGTTCAGCAACAGCCTAAACACTGGTGTGTTTTAGTAACAACAAAACATGTGTAGGATCCTATGAAGAAAGTTAACTCCATCCCAGTCAGACCCAATACAGTGTTCTGAAATAAGTAAATGTTCTCAGTGTTGCCAAAATGTTATTAGTCATCGATCTTCTCACATATTAGGTTAAGTGATACTGTGATAATAAAAGTTCCTCATTATTGTACAATCATAGAATGGTTTGGGTTGGAACGGACCATACTATAAAACAGTTGAGTGGCTTGGAAGAAACCTTAAAGGTCATCCAGTTGCAACCAGCCCACCATGGGTAGGGATGCCATCCACCAGATAAGATTGCTCAGGACCCCATCCAACCTGGCCTTGAATATTTACTATGGGACACCCACGACTACCCTGGGCAACCTGTTCCACTGCCTCACTACCCTCTAAGCGTAGAATTTCTTCCTAACATCTAATCTAAATCCCTCCTCTTTTAGTTGAAAATTGTTGCCCTTTATACTATCACTATCTGCTCATGTAGCAAGGTGTTCTCCTTCTATTTTATAAGCCCCCTGTAAGTCCTTTCTTGTGCTTAGTACTCCAGAGCAGGACACAGTACTCCAGGTGGGGTCTTACAAGGTCAGAGCCGGGAGAGAAGATGAAGGTGAAGGGGTAAATGGAAGAATT
The DNA here is from genome assembly GCA_013400735.1 of Pomatostomus ruficeps. Lineage (NCBI taxonomy): Eukaryota > Metazoa > Chordata > Aves > Passeriformes > Timaliidae > Pomatostomus > Pomatostomus ruficeps. The sequence continues at coordinate 10,652 of VYZT01058896.1, read as the reverse complement.
CTCCTAGGTGCTCATAAAAGCCTCATGATCTAGAGAAATGGTTTGCTCTACATCCATGAAAGTACACAATCTAAGATAATTTTCCTTTTTAAAATTCCTTTAGAACTTTCCACAGGTCTCTCTCTTATCCCTATCTTATCTGTAGAACAAGTATTTATGAGGAAGACTTCAAAAGCTCAGAGGTGGAAATGTATATAAAGGCCAGAAACCACAGAATATCTTTCAAAATCTTTTGAAATACTGGCACAGGGACAGAGTAGACCAAGGTTACCAGGAACACCTACAGAGTTTAGCAGCTGGCAGTTGAGAGTAATGATGAAACAGGGATTCTCTTCTCCAAAAATAATATTTCTATCACTTCAGCTAAGGGGAGCTACATGATAAAACTTCAAATTGCTTCTATGTAGCCTGGAGCCTCAGACCTAAAATGCTCCTGGTTGTCTTATTCTGAGATCCCACCCTTGAATTTCCATCTGAAGCTTTCAGATCAGAAAAGTCATGAAAAAGTACTGCTCAAGTGTGTCTGATTTCACTCCTGAGCTGTTGCTCTCAGAGCCAGTCTATCTACATTTCAGCTACAGTAGAAATCAGCCCTAATTCCTTCCATGGATATGGAGCATAAATTCTGTAGCACTTTTATGAGAAGTGAGCTTTATTGAGCAGAAACACATGTGGGCATGGTAGCCCTAACAATCTGTAATGCTTCACTAAACATAATTGATTTTGAAAAAAAAGTGGATGTTTCTTCAGGTTTGTACAAGCTCTATGGCAAAAGGCACCTGGGAACAGGAGAAAGACTCTCACAATGCTCTCCTGAGCTAAGGAAGAAGTCCAGTTTTGTCAGAACTTGGTTCTCAACCTTGACAGAAAAATCCATGAGAAACCAATTTTGTTGCTCTGAAATTATTAGTTATTTCAATGATCATTGCAAATAAGCAACAAAAAATGAGGCCATAGTCAAGCATTGAATCATAAGGACTAAAAGCTGAAATAGCACTCAATTAAGAAAAAAAAATCATTGATGTTAGTACTAGTAGTGGGAGCATTAATAAAAACTTAGATTTCATTATAATTTTGGTAAACATTGCACAGTGCCACTGGTAGATACATAGGTTACCATAATTTTTCTGATGAAATTTATATTGGGGTGAGTGAAAGTGAAATCTCACTTACCTGTAAAGTGTTGAAAGTGGCCGCTTGTTGCCAGGTTTTGGTCTGTATGGTTTTGGTTCTCCTGCCATGTTGATATCTGAAAGCAAACATTTGGTATCAGTAAGTCAAACATCTGGAAGTTTGCAAAGGCACCTTCAAGTCACTGAAAATGAATAATAGACAGTGAAAATGGACAGCAAAAATGGACAGCATACCTAAAACACCTGTCTACTTTTTACCTCTCCTGAATGGACGCCATAGACCTTTCTGAAAAATTTTTACTGTAATGCATGATGATTTTAGGCAAAATATCAGTTATTGTTAACAGAAAGAAATGACAGTTTTTAAAACACACAAGTTTCTACTTGGTGAAGCCAATAATGTATTTCTGTTACAGAAGAAGATTTGGATGGTAACTTAGATGGAGATATAACTATGATCTCAAGTCCAATTCTGTTGAGGAGGACTGCAATGGTTCTGAAGAGTTCCCCTTTAGGATCTAAAAAAATGCACACTGATCTTTAAATGCTACTTCTCCATCCACTGAGAAAATAGCTCTTCAAAAACAAATAAGAGAGTATCTATTTCCTACCCCAAAAGCATCTCTCCTTGGAGAATGAGAAAATCTGGTTTTGCAAATGTTTTCATTTTCTCAACAAGATCAGAAACCTTCTGAACACTTTGAAAGTTTGCTTTTATTCTACCTGCAAATTTATGCTTGAAATATAGATATAGATATATAGCTTATATAGACATTAATCCTGTTCTCAGATTTGTCTCTTTATTTGAATCATACTCAAAGACATACCAGGAGATAGATATCTCTTGTTATGTTGCTAGAACAGTTACACATGGAGACAGAAGCACAGACCCTTCTGTGGAGAATACCTTCTGGAGCTTAGGAAGCTGTCTGCATAAACACAAATCTATATTAAAAAGCTCCTCCACTCTGATTGAATGTTGCAAAGTTGGCATTGCAACAAATCACATGGATAAAGTGAAACTTCTGTTTAGGAAACAAATTTCATGCAGTTTGAGGGATGCTTCAGCTACATCTCTTCTCAACTTCAATAAATAAAAAAAGAGTAACAGTCAACAAAATCATCAGAATTATTTTAATGTAAAGTTGCTGTGACAAAACATCATACGCCATTCAATGTGGAATCATGTGAAGAAAACACATGTTCTCAGTAAAGTCTATGTTTAACCTGAAATTGAGTGTAGTGGAGGGAGAAGTAGAAAGATGAGGTGTAGGAGTAGGAAGAAACACTGTCCAGTGCAGTGATGCTAAAAGCTCAAACATTTTTATTTATTATTCTTGAGCTCAAAAAATGCAGTAAAAGCCTGAGACTTACTGACTGGATACTTTTATTTCACACAAAATGAATAAAAAACTTCCAATCTGACCTTTTTTAACGATCCGAAACATTGAAAATGTATTTCCCTTAGATTTTTTTTTGGACAGAAGGTATTTCTCCAATGGAAATTTCATACTTGAAATATTTAAAAGAATTTAAAAGAATTTTACACTTATTTTTGATATTTTGAGCTCAACCATCATTTATTTAAAATTACACAAAGACCTGAAATGAAAAGCTTTTATGTAGAACTATGTAATATAAAATACTTTAGCAACATTTTCTTTATATAAATAGTTTTGGGATTAAATCTGACTAGTTTCTTTTGTAGGAGCTGTATTACTATTAAATAATAATTGTTCATAAAATATTAACTTTCTTATTTCACCTAACTCTGAAATTGGGGTAACATTGGAGACAGTTTTCATGCCTCCTTGAAATGTTTTCCTTCCCTTAATTTTAAGCAAGTGCTTTATTAAATATATATTATTTTTATCTTCCATATTTGTTATAAATTCAGCTATGATGCCCTAATTTCAAGATATATAATTTCCAAAATGTTGAATCAACAAAGTAAACACTAAACATTTTTGGAAGCCTCTGAGGAGTTTTGATAGCTCTGTTGCATTTCCACTGGCTCCTGGAAATAACAGAATTGGAACAAAATTTTTATCCTGTGACCTTTGCAATAATTAGACATTTTCACGCTTATTATATGCCAGTTTAAGGTCATTGACTGTATTGACTTTCACCATCTCCTACTACAAGTAGGACAGATTTCATTAAAAAAAAAAAAAAAGTAGAATTATAATCTGCTCTTGGGAAATACCTGAGGCTGTGGCATCATCTTTACAATACCATAATTTTCACATATTTTTTGTCTCTCATCTGCTACTGTTTCAGAGCTACATCTGAGACTTTCTTCTCCTTAAACCCTTAGTTACAGGTTTTAAAATCTTTTTCATATCCTCCTCGGACTGATCAATTATCTTTATGACTATTCTTATGGACCCACATTTGCAGTTCTACAAGACCCACTTTTAAAAAAGGAGAGTCGTGTAGAAGGCTAAGGGCTGTTTGTTATATGTTCTCTTTATTCCAATCCAAAATGTCAAAAAGGGGCCACTGTAAAAGGCATAGTGGCAAAGCTGTTGAGAATCAGTTAAGATTCCTTCACACTTAAATAACTCTCTAAACAGTGAACTACTTTATACAGATAGTAATAGGCAAAAATTCCCTTTAGCACAGGAAGTGGTTCACAGAAAAGCTGTGCACATGGGGCTTTTCTGTTAATATGAAAGTGATTGAATGGATCTGCAACTCCCTAAAAACTTTGTAGCAAGTTAAGAATGGATGTAGGAAATGCTTTGAAAAGTTAGAACAGGTTTTCACCCCATTATTTTTCAGCACTATCTCTTCCAGCCTCAATTTTCTAACTAAGATTAAAAGTGAACTTGTCAACATTTTGCAAGATAGATTATTTCTATCCCAACTGGAAATCTTGTGAGATAAGTTGTTCTCTTCCTTCATCCATCATTGGTTTCACAGCAGACATTTACATCTACTAGATCATAAACTGCATGTCAAATAAATTTGCTGTCTGCATCACAGAGATTTACCTGTGCTAATGATTCCCCCCCAAGGAATGCAGAGACATATCATTCCTTATGCTGTTAAATTAGCTACTGCACCTGTACATGACTATGTACCAGACAACTTCACAAGGGACACAGACATTAACATTGCTTCTGGAGACGCATGTGTTTGAAGAATTAGGCACCTGGTGGATGAAGAAATGGCTCATGGCGACACTCAAAAAGTTGTATTAAATAGGTAGAATTTCTAGTGGAGACTGCTGACAAGTGGCATTCCTTGGGGATCATTATTGGAACTGATGCAGTCTAACAACTTTCTTGGTGACACAGACAGTGGCATTGAGTGCACCCTCAGCAGGTTTGCCAATGACACCAAGCTGTGTGCACACTGGAGACAAGGGATGCCATCTAGAGAAACCTTAATAGGCATGAGAAGTGGACCTGTGTGAACCTAATGAAGTTTAACAAGGCCAAGTGCAAGGTCCTGCACCTGGGTCTGGCAGTCCCAAGCTCTAGCACAGGCTGGGTGGAGAATGTATTGAGAACAGGATTTGGGGGTGAAGAGGAGAAGCTTCATGTGACCTGCTTGCAGCCCAGAAAGCCAACTGTAACTGCATCAAAAGCAGTGAGGCCAGCAGGGCAAGGGAGGGGATTCTGCCCCTCTGCTCTGCTCTCATTTGGAGTACTGGGTCCAGCTCTGGGGTTCCCAATGTAAGAAGGATGTGGGTCTGTTTCAGCAAGTCTAGGGGAGGGGCACAAAGATGATCAGAGGGCTGGAGCACCTTCTCTATGAAGACAGGCTAAGAGAGCTGGACTTGTACAGCCTGGAGAGGAGGAGGCTTCAGAGAGACCTTACAGCAGTCTTCTAATACCTGCAGGGAGCCTACCACAAAACTGAAGAGGGACTTCTTACAAGGGCCTGTAATCATGGGACAAGGTGTAATGGCATAAAACTGAGAGTAGGTTTAGATTAGATGTTAGGAGAAAATTCTTTGCTATGGGGGGTGATGAGGTACTGGAACAGGTTGCCCAGGGAAGCTCTGGATGCCTCTTGTCTGCAAGTGTTCAAGGCCAGGTAGGATGGGGCTCTGAGCTACCTGGTCTGGTGCAAGGTGTCCCTGCCCATGGCAGTGAGGTTTGAAACAGAAGATCTTTAAGGTGCATTCCAACTCAAACCATTCTATGATTCTATTGTATAATTCTATGTGGGAATGAAGCAACACAGGGACTCACATTATCTTTTCTGCTTGTGTACTAGAAATGTTGACTTAGATATCAACATCAAGATAAATTCATTACTGAAATTCAAAATACTAAGGAAACATTAAGAATACTAAACAGAATATGCAGAAAACAACACATTGTAATGCAGCATCCTGGTCTTACATGCTTTCAGAATCAAATGAAATTCCTTTCTTTATCAAAAGAAATTAATTTTTAGTTCTATATTTTCCTGTTATCATAGCAGAGCTTCATTAAAGGATGAGATTTAGATTTCATTCAAGGTTGTGTGTCATCAGCAGAATATATCTAATTTTGAGCATGGTATTTTTATTTATAATTCTACTGAAAATGCCTAGTGATTAATAACAAAACATAAAAATAATTTTAAAATTAGTATGAATACCATTATAGAGGGTACTCGTATTCTGTGACTACATAAAATTGTCTGTAAAAGCAACTCAGCACAACATGATCTACATTTCTCCTATCAGTGTTTACTACCATTGACTGCCTACCTCCTCCAGATGTGAACATCTCATTTTTGGAGAGGCAGTATCAAATAGTCCTGGTGCTTTACTTACAGATTTCCAGGGAAAGTAACCTGAGAATCTGGTCCTGAAGACAACAGCTGACTTTAAACAGGCTTTGTAAGTGCAAACAATGATACCTAAACAACATTCATACCCTAGAAGTATTTCAGTATTTCTTAGTACACCTGCCCTTCAGATTCTTTGAAAAGTGTTATTTAAAAGAAAAAACCCCCAAAAACAAAAAAATCAAAATCATATTGGTTCACAAAGAAAAATGCCATAAATTAGAAGCTTCAACTGGCACTAACTCAGCTCATGAAGACTGGGATTTTGAGGCTTTCTGCTGCCAATCCAGAACCAGTGTCTCAGGCTACATCTAACATGTAAAGTTAAATGGAGCCCTTTCAAGACACTAGTACTCATTTATCTGTTGTATTAAATTGTTAAATTCTTCCTTTGCATGACCTTTAGCCACAGTTTACAAGTACTGTCCTAATTTCTAGATATAGGTAGAGAACAGACACAACCTAGAGACCAGTGCAGGCATTTTGCCCAGTGAAAGACAACAGATCCACGTACCTATAATTGGTACCTATAATTTAATATTAAGGATGTGACCTTTGAGTGTGGGCTCCATGTCAAAAAGACTGGAAACCAAAACCTGGAGCTAAGAAAACTCCAAGTACCTCTATAGCTCAAAAACTGATTTTCTAAGACAAGTTTCATCAGGTGTTCTTCCACACATATTTGTGAATGATTACAGAAACAGAGACATTCCTTAAACAATTCTACACTTATTTGACTTAAATTTTGGATAAAAAAAGGTATATGATTGTGTATTTCCACACCAGCTGTGCTTTAGACCAACACTTAATGGAAAAGATGGCAATTCAAATTAGGATATAGGAAGGAATTCACTTAGTGAATGTACAATCTATATACCCAGGGAGGTATTGATGGAGAGCGATCAGGATGCATTTTCTCCTCTTTCAGATGACACAAAGAATATGGGATAAAAGAGAAAGATCAAGAGGTAAATGCAATTTAGAGAAAGTCTGTAGCCATATGATTTATAGTATAACTGTACACCAGCAAAGCTAAGGCTAATCTATCTTTTATACTCTTCCATCTACTAGTCATAAATTTCCCTGCTGCCTGCTAAGGAAATTTTAATAAAGTCATATGACATTTTTTTACATCATATATGTATATCATATACTTTTTTCTTTATATGTTCCACTGATTATATGTCATCTCCTCCCTTTCCCCCATCTCTAGCATGTGAAAAAAGCAGAGAGGAAAGGACAGCTCTCTGTTCTCTTCCATTATGTGCCCAAATTGCACAGATGTAAAGACAAAACTTTCCAGAAAATTGAACAAAAACTCAAATTAATTTTCAAGACTAGTAAAATATTAAGTGGAGGTCTGGGTCACACCTTTTTCTTTTCCATAATGGTATTAAAAACAATTTTCTTGTGGGGTTCTCAGCTGTATTTGGATTTCGTCTTAGCATTGAAGTAATTGGAAGCCTTTTTTTCTACAGAGATGACAGCTATTGTTAATGCTTCATAGAGAAAGAGCTGCTTGTTGAATAGTATATGAAATTGCTTTGTTCAACCATTTCTTCTTTCATTAAATACTGCTAAAATGAAATGAGGCCATAGAATTATATAAGCTATCGTTCTTAAAATCATTCAGTAGCAAAAGTGTCAGGCGTTGTCTTGCAGGAATTTTTTTTCTGTTCCCCAGGGAATTGGGTTGGTGTGAGGACAGGCGACAGCTAAAAGGGGAAATTCTGTCCTATCTGTATGCCCATCACAAACTATTCCTTCAGAGTCCTGGAGACAGCAGTCTCAGCTGCTGCATGGATGCCAATGTGCTTCTCACCTGAGGTGCAGCATTGCTCTGCCTTGGTTTTGTCTGTTTGTTGCCATCCCTGCCTCTCCCACCCCAAGTAACAACACAACCTGGGCCAGACTTCCTGGCCCTATTGATTGTGCCATCAGCAGTGATCCGTGGCCATGCCTAAGGAGAGGCATCATGTTGTGGTGTGCTCTGGCCAGTTTCGGTCTATCTCATGGCAGGCTCTGCTATGTACCCTCCTCCCCCCTCGGTATTGGTTCTCCACCCCATGGACGGCTCTGTATTGTGTAATCCTACACAAAGCCCGCCAAATTCAAACCTAGCACCCATTCCCTATTGGATGTTGTACCCTCCCCCCGCCACCTCGTGTCTGTATTTATGTAACTGTAACCCCCCCGTGTCAGTGCTTCCCTGGCATGTTCCCGGTGCTGAATAAACCATCTGGGAAGCCCCTCCGCCTTGTCTCTCCTTCTTCGGTGCGCCTGTACCATTGGTGGGTTGGGTGAACCCCTACAGGAACTTTGCCAGCCCTCCCGTGCCTTGGAGCAGCTTGGACAGCCCCTGAAGCTGTGGACGGACACTTGGTGACCCCCCGGAATGCACCGCAGCAGCATCACTTCTGCCTGGGAAGGGGAGAATGCTTATTTGTGCCCTTTGACTGACTGTCCATGGACTTCACTGTGACTGAAGAATCTGTGGCCAAGACCCTACAAACTACTTCTATTCCACTGCTTGAATCCCTGCAGATGAATTCCTGTGATGTGGCAGGAGTCACCCTGGGGTACTGGGCTGCAGGGGAAGGAACACCACAGAGAATATGGCATGTCTTGTGAAGGGATTCCTAGGGGAAGGAGAGCAGCCCTGCTGCTGGAAATCCTGCCCACTCCTCCTCCTCAGCACTGGGACTGTGCATTCCTCTACAGGAAGTTCTGCACTTGCAAGAGAATCAGATTCAGCTTCAAAGGGATTATGTGACCATAACCACACATCTGCAGACCAGCGCTGTAAGAGCTGTGGGATTTCAGGTGTTAATTGTGGAAACCTCAAGCCTGGTTTATGCCATGGCATGCATGAAGCTGATTGTCACATGCGTACTTCACCCCACCAGAGCCAAACTATAGCTGTAGACAAGTAAAATCTTCCTGTAGGATCCTCTTAATTTAATCAGGCTTGCAGCTTCTGTTTCTCACCCAGAGAACAAGATTTCTACATACCAGGTACTTGTTTAAGACTTGGACTAGCAAATTCTGCACATGCAGAAGATTAATGTTGCCATAAGGGTAAAAGAAAGCAATGGAAAAGTACTTCAGGAACTTTCTGCTATCTTCAGGAGAAAAGAAACAGTTTTAATGTAGGCTTAGTCAGCAAGAAAACACGCCAACAAAAAGTGTTCAAGCAGGGGCTCTCATACAATTGCAATCCCTGTTTGCACTTCTACCTTCTCAATGATGTTGTTAATGGGAAACAGAACTGGTCCTTGATTTACAGCTTTTTTTTCCCAGACAGTGAGGAGTGCAAGGATTACCTTTGCTTTCTCTTGATCAGAGTAAATATACTGTTTACAAATAAAAAATAGAGCATCTGTCTTCTTTCAGATCAAGCACAATCATTACAAGGCAGCAGCCAACAAACTGACTGCTGGTGTTCTTTGATAACAAAAGATAGTTATTACCATGAGACTCAGACAAAGCTTAATGTTGACTAGATGTCTGAGTTTCTCAGCATTGCAATTAGTCCCAAGCAGAAACATTAAACAGTGTAGTGGGGATAGAGTATGAAAGTCCCTTATCTACTTCTTTCAGATTTCAATATGATTTATTCTAGGGAACATGCCCTGAACCTCAGTAATTTTCAGCTTGTCCTCAGACTACATTTTTTGTCTCTGTTTTCTAATACTTGGCTACTTTCTCTGCCCCCCGGCCCTTCATCTAACTCTTACTAATGTTAACTTTATGCTCCTAGCAATAGTTTTTCATGACAATTGAGATCTGTAGTGTACAAAAGAGTTCAAAATCCCTGTTGCCCCAATCCTTTTGTCTTTCTCACTACTTCCCCTGCAGATGGTCCACTTTATTAACTCAAACATGAAGATTTTTTTTCTCCTAAAATAGCCATCACAATAACAACATTTTGCCAAAAATTACCAACATTTTCTGCACTTGTTAATCATATTTTTGATCATTAAAACAAAATTTGCTTACATGTGAAGTACATTTTCTCATAATCTTGCAAAGTGAATGTAGCCAAGGCTCTCTGCGTGGCAGAGAGAGTGGCTTCCACAGAAATGCTTTGTAATGCACATATCATTCTGCATGTTGAAGCCTGGGGCCTTTCCTGGTTTGGGCAGGAGGTTTCACCAACTCCAGGGACAGGGAGCAGAGGCATCAGGTGATGGTTTGGGGCAGAAAGGGTTGATGGACACCTTCAAGGTGCTGTTAGGTGTGAGGGCAGTGTGTCTCTCTGAAAGGCTGGCTGGGATTGGTATTATAGTCATCACAGAGGGGTAGGTACATCTGACATCCTGAACTTTGCTGTCAAAACCTTCAAGGTTAGGTCTGACCTTGGGAATATTCCCACAGGCTAGAGGCTTTCATCCAAACTCACAACAGATCAGAGAGGAATCATGCTGTGGATTTTACTGAGTCTTGAACAAGATATTCACTGATCAAGAAAGCTGGTGGGGAAGACAGAAATGGACCTCTGTAGCCCCAAATGCACTTCCACCACTTTCCAGTAATATTCCTCTCCAAAACATGTCTGGTTTTGCCCTCATTCTTTGACCTGAAATCATTCCTCTAATCTTCACTATTCTTGGCTTCTCAGATGATCTAAGCTTTCATGTTGGTCCCACTGATGTCTGATGGTTTTTTTGTCCTTTCTTTTATGTCCTTTTTATACATTTTAATACTCTTTCCCTTTCCTTATACCCT
>VYZT01058892.1:0-12130 GCA_013400735.1 Pomatostomus ruficeps | reverse complement strand
TGAGGTTCAGGGAATTCCAGAGCACGAGTTTTAGCTGCAGGAGGGCTGTGGTGGGGACTGCAGCCTGTCCCAAGCAGGGGGAATCCTTCCCTGGAGAGGGAAAATCCTTGGGATGAGGTTCAGGGAATTGCAGAGCTCGTGTTTTAGCTGCTGGAGGGGGTGTGGTGGGGACTGCAGCCTGTCCCTGCCTTGGCACAGAGCAGGGGAATCCTTCCCTGGAGAGGGAAAATCCATAGGATGGGATTCAGGGAATTGCAGAGCTCGTGTTTTAGCTCCTGGAGGGCTGTGGTGGGGACTGCAGCCTGTCCCAAGCAGGGGGATCCTTCCCTGGAGAGGGAAAATCCTTGGGATGAGATTCAGAGAATTCCAGAGCTCATGTTTAGCTGCTGGAGAAGGAAGGAATGTTTGATTTGGTTGAGCTGGCTGATGCTGAGGGTCTTTCCCAGGAAATGTTGGTGGGATTTCCATGGCTGGATTGGGATGAGTGCCCTGTGAGTCCCAGGGTGGCTGCTGTGATCCCCCATCCCCTGGCTCAGCCCTGGTGCTGACGGAGCATCTCCAACCCCTTCACTCCTAAAAATCCCTTCAGTTTGGGGTGACTTGTGCCATCAAATATTCCAAATATCAATGGAGGTGATTCTGCAGAGCCTTCTTGATTCAAACACCGATTTTTCCATGAAAACTCTGGATTGTCAGGTTTTCGCTCTGGGCCGTCGCGCTCCAGCCCCGAGTCCCAGCGTGGGACCAGGGCCAGCCTCAGCTCAAAGGCTTTTTCACTTTGAAAGAATAGAGGGAAGGAAGAAAGCAGCAGAAAATATATTAAAATGCAAGATTTTATATTAGTTATGTGATCCCTGGGGGAGCGGCCATAAAATTATGTGGCTTTTTCGTGGCCATTTACTATTCAATATAAAAAGGGGCGTTGCCATAGCAACCACTGCATCACAGGACATCTGATACCTCGGCGAAACAGGGAGCTCTTAAATCAACTCCCCAAATTTCATATGAGAGTAAATCCATTTCACGGGTGATTCCAAGGCCGGTTTGACCTGTGGCACCTTTTCTCGTGGCCTTTGGGCCCTGTCCTGCACTCTTTGGAGCCCTGAGCCCTGGAGCTGATCTTACTCAGCGGCGTGAGAGACCAGGAGTGAGAGGAGTTTGTTTTCCTAAGTCAAATTCAGTGAAAGGAGCAAATGACACCTTTTTTTTTCTCAGCTGGGGAATGCCAAAAAAATGAAGAAGTCGAGTTCTGTAACAGCTGAAATTCCAGCTGCAGCTGGGAGCACAAAGGAGAGAGACTGGGGGGTTAAAATAGAATTAAAATGGAATTAAAATAGAATTAAAAGGATGTTTGGGGTTGGACCTGCTTGGTGACACTGAGGGTAGCAGTGACACTGCTCTGGCTCCTCTGCCAGCACCGGGGCGGTTCCAGGGGCAGGGGGAGCAGCCAAGAGGTGCAAAATATTTCCCAGTATTTGTCACCTGGAGCAGCTGATCCCTGCAGGTGATTTCCTGGCAGCTTTTGGTGCCTCCCCAGCGATGCTCTGAGAGGTGAAGGATGCAATTTCTCACATTTAGCATCATTTTTTTTCCTTGGGATGTGTGTTTTCTTTTGAGGTGGTGGGAGATGGAATCCCCACAGGAATGTTGAGCCAATACTTCCTAAATTAGGGGTGGTCCATCTAATTTAAGGATTCAGCTTGGTTTGGTTTGGTTTGGTTTTTAACACATTAAATAATCATTATTTATTTATATTTATTATTCATGTCTGGGCTGTTCCTTTAGTCAGCAAACAGACAAGATCCCCAAGTTGCAGAGAGAGGCTTTCAGTTCCTAAATTTCCTCAGGAAACGCTGTTTTTCCCATTTCCCTTCCTAATTTTGTCTCCTTGTCCTTCATCACATTCAAATTCCCCTCTAACCAACACTCCAGGAACTATTTCCAGCAGCAGGACCGTTTCTTTCTTAGCGGCCAATTAAATTAAAACAATTTAAAAACGCGTGTGACACTGAATTAATCTCCCCATGACCTTGCGGCGAGGAAGGTAAGTGCAGGAAAACACAAAATCATTGCTTCAGCATCACCTCCGAGGCTCCTACGTCACTGCTCTGGCCCATCAGTTAAAATACTTCTCATTTTTGACACAATTCTTGGAGTTATCTGCCCGCTGATGTTCGTCACCAGAGTGGAATTTACATTTATTTCGTGTATTTTTAGCTTTCCAGAGCAGCCTTGAAAACGATTTAGCCCGAACTGTTGGCGTTTGGCTTTGCACAGCCACGGGGTCCTGTGGCTAAAAAGGTCGATTTTGGGGTGGTTTGTGGCTCAAGGTCCTTTTTGGGGTGGTTTGTAGGGATTTGGGGTGCGCAGGGATCACACCAAGCCCAGGTAAGGAGGGGCTGGGTGCAGACTCGGCCTCTGCACAGGAATTCTTGTTCTCGAGCCTCTGAAATTTGGTTTTATGCAGAAAGTTGTTGCTGAACCCCCAAAAAGACGTGGGAAATCTCCCTGGTGGGGAGCCCCACATTGAAATTCCAACAGGAATTACGCTGAGACAGGTGGGTGAATATTCACTCTGGTGCCAGGGACAGAAATACTCAATTTTATAGATTCAGTGGCAAAATTAAACCATTTAGAGGTTTTTTCATGAGGAACCTCCAGGCAGATTTGCAGCCACGACTGAAACATTGAGCATCGGTCAGAAATCCTTTCCTGAATTCTTCTGTCAGGCTCCAAGAAGTTCATGTTCATTTTGGAAATTGTTTGGGCTCCTTGGCTTTGAAGCTGTTATTAAAAACACATAAATAATACAATATTAATATAATAAAATAAATAATATAATAATATAATAAATATTTTTAAAGGGGTCATTACAGCCCAGTGGGTTCTGCTTTGGAGGGGGAACCCAGGCTGTTCACGCGTCAAAATTGGGCATCCTGATTTTCCCTTCGGAAATCTCAGTTTAAAGTTGTTTTCTTCACCCTGAAGCTGAGCTGCTGTGGGGACAGATCACCCATCCCGGGCAGTGAGGGACAGACAGCGAGGAGAGCTCAGCAAACCCAGCTTGTGCTCCAGACAACCATTATTTATCAGCGCGGCTCAGCTCTTAATTACCGAAAATTGAAATGTCCCTTCTTGTGCAAGCCCCGTCCCTCGGGTGTTACTTTGTTTTATGAGCGCCTGGGACATGAAAGCAGCGAAAAGCCCCAGCCCCAAACCTGAGCCGACCCTCTCAGATCCCCGCGCTGCCCATCAACAGCCACAAAGTGCTTCAGAGGCTTGATGCAGAGCTGATAAAATGCCAAAAATTCCTCGTTCTCTCTCTTGGGGAGCAGGGAGGGTCGTCTGGAAAACGTCAACAGTAAAAATTGCATTTAAGTGGCGCATAATGCAGCGGCTACCGTGGGCAGGGGGAGCTGCAGCAGATGGGGGGTTTGGAGAGCACAAACTCCCTGCTCTGCCTCCCATCCCGGCTGCAGCACCTGGAGCTGCTCCTGGGCCCGGGAGGCACTGAACACAGAGCAAAAATCTTCTGCTGCTTGGTAATTCTCATTTTAAATTGAAATCTGTAATTGGAGTGAATTGGTGCTGCTGTGCTGCTTTGTGTCCATCCACCCACCCATTGATTCAGCACCCATGGGACACCCCAACCATCCCAGTGTCCCCTTGGCCCGGCTCTGTCCCTGCCCTGGGCTTTGGGCACCCCGGGGGTGACAGCCCGGCTGGAGCTCCCGTCCCCCAGGAGCAGCCGGGCTCAATTAGCCCGTTCGGGAGAGCGGAAGGAGGAGGTTGGGAAGGATTGAGCTGGGAGAACAAGCCGGCAGTATTTCTTCTCTGCCCAGTGAAAGGAAGAAAGGCTTTGCTCAAAACCATCCCGCTTCTGAAAAGAAATTCCATTTCTCGAAGCCATTTTCTCCTGCAGTGTCCGGGCACGTCCCTTCTCTGTGGAGCCTCAGTGCTGAGCCTGGGCAGCTCCTCTCGGCCCAAAAAGCTCCAGCCAGGCTCTGATCCCTGCTGGACCTTCCCCAGCCCCCCTGGCACCCACCACAAAAAACCCCTTGGCTGGTGCTGCCTTTCACTGGTGCCCGCACCAGCCACCCGCACTCAGCCACTCCACAAACAGCAGGAAAAACCAAGCCGCTCCTTTGTAGTTTTATTTTTTTTTATTTTTTTTTTTTTTTTTTTTTTTTTTGTTTTTACCAGCAGATAAAAGAAAAATAGCTTTCTAGCTTTTTTTTTTTTTCCCCCTGTGGTTTCTGCGTTGTTTTTTTTTCCTCTGCTAAACTGTGTATTTTTCAGCTCAGTAAAGTATTTATTAGGAAGCTTTACAGACCAGTCTGCTGGTGAATTATATATTGTACAGCTTTCGGCGTGAGCTGGGGGGAAAAAAAAAAATTATGACATTTTTTCCACCTAGACTGATTCTGTCCAATAGCAATAGGAAAATGAGGGTTTACCAGGAAAGCTTTAAGTTCAGCCCTGCTTGCCAGAGCTGCAGACACCTTTTGTGCCTTGGTTCCTGTGCATTTCTAGAATGTAAATTTTCATTTTTAAAGGAGAGCTAAAGCTGAGCTCTGCCGGGCTTCGAGTCCAGCAGCCGTGGCTCACCCCTTTTCCCTTTTTTTGGAATGGATTTCTCACTCCAGCATCAATTGTTTTGCAGATCATCCTGAACTCCATGCACAAGTACCAGCCCCGGCTGCACATCGTGAAGGCGGACGAGAACAACGGCTTCGGGTCCAAGAACACGGCCTTCTGCACGCACGTGTTCCCCGAGACCGCCTTCATCGCCGTCACCTCCTACCAGAACCACAAGGTAGGCAGCTTTTTGGGCTGAAAATCCTTCATTTCTGGCCAGAGGCTCTTCCTGTTCTGTTGTTTTAAGAGATGAGTTTCCGTCCTGGCTCCGAGCACGAGGGATGAGCTCTGGAGGAGCAGGGACAATGCTGGGAACGATATTTTGGCCCAGCCTGGGCTCTCCTGCCTCTCGTGCTCATGGAGCTGAGATGTCATTCAAGCAGCAGAGCCCATCTAATAATGCCCAGTAAAGCTGGCTCATAAATCTGCACTGAAAAGTAATTATGGAATGTGTGTTTAGCGAGACAGACGAGGAATGTAACCATAAAAACGGAGCTCCGAGCCGCCTCTGCGGTTTGCACGAGGGGCTGAGGGGATTTTGGGGGGTGTGAAGGACAAAGGGCTCAGTTCTGTGCTCGGGGGGGTGTCAGGGGCACCTGTGGGCTGTGAGTGAGGTGTTCCCTGTGCAGGGGACAGAGCTCTGTCTGAGGTTTCACCAGCAGGACTGACAGCACAGGGACAGCGAATTGTCACCTCCCTGTGGCAGCAGGAGCGCTGTCCCCAGGGCAGGGGAAAAAGCTCCTCTCCCTCTGCCTTTGCACAAGCTGCTCCCAGGAGTTCTCCTCATAGTAAAGTCCAATTGCAGGGCTCATTAATTCTTTAATGAATAAATTAATTGGAATTTTAAAGTGCATCAGATGCATAACTAAAGGTGCAGAGCGAGGCAGCACTGCCGGAGCCCTCCTGTCACCCCGAGAGTGAAATCTGCCTTGTGTTACTGCACCAGCTCCGTTCCTGCCCGTTCGCAGGAAAATCCTGCAGGAACAGGAACAAGTGTGAAATTCTTCCTCCCCAATAACCTGACCAGAGCTTTTCCTCCCGAGCAGGATGCCTGGGGGACCTTTGATGCCTGAAGCAGAAATTCTGCAATTAGCGAGGCAGTTAAGAGAGGCAGAGCAGGAAGAACAGGGATGTGGTATGGTCAGGCAGGGAGGGGGAGAGGTGCCCACGAGGACACTGAAGTTGTAGCTGTTGATGTAAAATGACCAATTGCCCAAGCATGGTTAACCAGAAGGACTCAAAAGAGCTTATATTTAATACATATTTAAAATGTCCGCTCTCAATGGTGCCTTTCATCCCCAAAGCTCCCAAAGTGCTCCAGAAACTCCCAACCTGCTCTGTCCCTGCTGCCTGGGGGTGGACCTGGCAGATTTGGGGAAAATGTCCCAAATGAGCCCAAATTCTTCTGTGAGATCCTGTGAGGAGCCTCTGTGGTGCTGCCCAGCTCCTGCCCTGCAGGCTGGGAGGGCTGGACACTGCCCAGAGCAGGGGACACAGGGACCTGCAGCAGGTGACAGCAGGTGACAGCAGGCAGAAGGTCTCACCATGACCTCACTCCCTTTTTTTGTGGTCTCAAAAAAAAAAAAAATCTCAACCTCAAAGAAATACCTGAATGGTTTTATTTATTCTCTTAGGCATCGACAGCTAAAAACCTGGTCTGGGTTTCTGCTAGAAGAGACAAACTGCTGAGCTATTCTTAGCTCAGAAATCTCCTGCTAGCGAGAAGTGTGGTTGTAAATAATTGTCTTTCTAAAGAAAAATATGAGACAGCTGAGGCCAGAGGTCAGGGCAGTGAGGAAGGTGTGTGTCACCCCAAATCCCCTCCTGGGCTGGACGAGGCCAGGGAGGGGCTGAGGCCCTGATCCTGCTCGCGTCAGAGGAAAACCACGGTCACAAAATGCAATGAAGATGTGCAAACCTGCTGTCAGGCTGTGGCTTTGGAAGGCTCCTGCGCTGCTTGTGGTTCCTCAGCTGTTCCCTGGAAGGGCTGCAGCCCTGGAGGCTGCTGCAGTTCGCATGTCACCACCTTCCCCCGCCTCTGACAGCGGCCAGCTGCGCTCGCAGGAGGTTCTTTGGTCAGGGAGATTCTGCAAATAGATATTTTTCAAAGTGTGGTTGTTAGGAACAGCCACACTCGTGCAAAACCACCCCAAAGCAGAGCTGGCTGCTCTCCTCAGCACCAAAAAGGGGCTCGGAGCAGGGAGAGCGGCTGTGCAGGGTAAGGCTCTGTTGGGTTGGGATGTTCTTCACACAGGAAAAACGACTGAATCAAGGTGGCCATGAAGGTGGATAAAATCATTATGGAAATTAGGGCGAGCCACAGCATGACAGGGAGGGCTCTCTAATGTGGAAACACAGGAAACCTTTTAAATCAAAATATATTCTCTGTGTCAGGAGTCCGGAAAAGGAACACAGGGCCCAGACTCTGCATTTGGGCTCCTCGAGACCCCCCAGCTCAGCCCTGCTGCTGCTGCACCTCGGGTCTGATTTGCTTTCAAACACTTCACTCTTGGTTTCGTTCTTTTCAAGATAACCCAGCTGAAAATCGAGAACAACCCCTTTGCCAAGGGCTTCCGGGGCAGCGACGACAGCGACCTGCGCGTGGCCCGGCTCCAGAGGTACCTCCCTGCCCCTGCCCTGCTCCTCACAGCCGCAGCTCTGGGAGAAGCAGCTGAAAGGGGCCAGAGCCACGGGCTCTGCCTGTGCTTGAATCCATTTCCATCCCTCAAAAGCTCTTCCTGTGGCTCAGGGACACTCGGGAGCGCTGTCCCTTCATGCCCACGCCCAGCGGAGAGCGATGAGTTCACCGTCTGAGGCGCAGGGTGGTGAAGTCACTGGCTGGAGATGCTCTGGGGGAGCCAAACCAACATTTCCTCATTTTGTTGATGAAACTCTGGTGATGCTGATCGCTGCCTGACCAGCCTTCGTTCTTTTTCTCACCTCTTTCAGCAAAGAATACCCAGTAATTTCCAAAAGCATCATGAGGCAGAGGTTGGTGTCCAGTCACGGGCAGCTGTCGGCCAAGCCGGATGTGAACCCTCTCCACGGGAACCACCAGAGCCTCCAGCACTACCAGTATGAGAACGGTGCCCACATGCAGTTCGCAGCTTCGGACGCTCAGGATCTGCCCCTCAACACCTTCACGGCCCAGAGGGATTCAGGGCTCTTCTACCATTGTCTCAAAAGAAGAGGTAACTCGAGTTCACAGCCAGAAAAATGTTACAGGAGATAAACCTGAGAGCAGGAGTTCGGTTTGGATCGGTCTCTCGGGCCTTGATCTTCAAAAACGCTGCTGTAATTTTGGAGGGTCAGGAGCCAGGAGCTGGTGTTGGGGGCAGTTTTTAGAGGGTTTGTCCCATAGAAGGTAAATCCAGGCTCTCAGTCAGAGCTGAGACAATTAATTAGAATGTGTAATTCAAATGGCACGGGGCTTCAGTGGAAAATTTCCCATTGTTAGGATCAGCTGCATTTAAAATCGTTTGCAGGAGGTTATTAGCATTACCAAAATCCTGCACTTTCCAGGGCACAGCCACGAGCAATTCCCTGAGTGGCTGCAGCCCAGTGGGACTGGGGGAGCTGGGGAGGAGCAGCCCTTTCCTCTCATCCACTCATTCTCAAATTCAAGTGAGCTGTGACTGCATTCTCTGCCTTTCAGCCCAGCATCAGATGAGATCATGGCATGTTTCAAGTTAAACGGAAAAATTTTGCACAGAAGAGAAAAAAAATCCTTCTATTTGCATGTCTCAGGGCCTGCTAATTTATTTAAGCTGGGAGAATCCTCTGATCGTGGCCAAATGAAGAATCTGACAGCACCAGTAATGAGGGCTGCGAGGCAAACGGGGAACTTTAGCAGATGTTTAATGTGCAGATGAATTCACTAATTCATGCCGAGAATATTCCTAATAAGTAACAGAGAGCTGCTGGGGAGCAGGGCTGTGCTCCTGGCAGGAGAGAGGGGCTGCTGACTGGGGAAGGGCTCCTTTATCTGGAAACATTTCTGCAGCTTTTCACGGGAATATCTGGGAAATGTGGAGTCGGTCGGGCAGTGACAGGAAGGCCGGCGGTGATAAGAGCCTTGAAGAGACTTCTTGAGTTTGTCAGGAGGGGCCGCGCGGGAGTGTCAGGGCCCTGTGTTATCTGGGTGAACGTGGAGTAATCCCCGATGTGAGAAGAGCAGCCCCGAGTCCCTCACTTAAGCTGACAAATGTCACCAGAGTGCTCTGAGGCCAGGGGGATTAGCCTGACATTTGCAGCACGATGTCTTTTTGATGTTGTACATTGTCTGCCCGAACTACAACGGTTTAACTGGATTAGGCTGAGAAAGGGCACTGATTGAGAGAAATAATCGCAATAATCGCTGAAATAATCGCAATAATCACTGAAATAATCACAATAATCAGGGTTGCTCCTTGGGTCCCAGCCCAGGCTCCCAGCAGGGCTCTGTCAGATCCTGAACCTGATGCCTGAAGAAGCTCCCTGGAGCAGAGGCCAGACAGAATAAAAAGAATAAAGTAGATTTTTATTGAAAGGCCTTTACAGGGGAGCACAAGAGTCTGGCCAAGACTATGCCCAAGATGGACCCGGGGCACGAGTTTGCTGCACTTGGATCAGTTTGGATCCATTCCCAGATCAGGGTTCATTCTCCAGTGACAATTCCAGGGGATGATGGAATTGAGCCCAAGTCTGTCCCCCCTTTTAGAGGCTCCGTTTCCATCTTTGGGGGCCTGGGCCAACGAGGTGTCCTTGAGTGCAGCCTGGAGAGGATTTGTCGTGTCTGAGCAGGATGGGAGAACAGGAGGATTTTAGAGTTCCACGCTAAAGCAGTGCAGGGTCTGAAAAATACAAAGGTTAAATTTTAAGGCATCCAACGTTGAATTCCTTTTGCAGAAAGCGCCCGGCACCTGGACCTGCCCTGCAAACGCTCCTACCTGGACGCCTCGGCCCCGGTGGGGGACGATCACTATTTCCGCTCGCCGCCGCCCTACGAGCAGCAGATGCTGAGCCCGTCCTACTGCGGCGAGGTGGCCCCGCGGGAGGCCTGCATGTACTCTGGCTCGGGCGCCGACCTCGCCGCCGTGCCGGCCGTGGATGAGCTGCCGCCCCCGCCGCCCCCGCTGAGCTGCAACATGTGGACTTCGGTGGCGCCGTACACCGGCTACAGCGTGCAGACTATGGAGACTGTCCCCTACCAGCCCTTTCCCCCGCACTTCACCGCCACCACCATGATGCCGCGGCTGCCGGCCATCGCGGGCCAGGCCTCGCAGCCGCCGGGCAACGGCCACTTCAGCGTCTACAACCAGCTGTCCCAGTCTCAGGTGCGGGAGCGCGTTCCCGCCTCGTCCTTCCCCAGGGAGCGGGTGCACCCGGCCGTGTGCGAGAGGAAGCCGCCCTCTCCGCACCTGAACGCGGCCAACGAGTTCCTGTACTCGCAGAGCTTCTCGCTGTCCAGGGAGTCGTCGCTGCAGTACCATTCAGGGATGGGCACTGTGGAGAACTGGACTGACGGGTGACCCCGCGGGCCTGGCGCTGCCGCGGCCGACGCTCCTGCTCCGGGACAGTTCGATCCGTGTTGATACCTGTGGGTACCTTGCGCTCGGGTGAGACACGCGTGCATTTCCAGAGGGATTTGTGTGGGTGAAGAGCTGGTGTCTTCAGGCACACGGAGAATTCCACCTCCCACCTCAGTGGGCCGGATTCACCAGGCTCTCACTGACTCCCAGATAAATTCATTCTCGCGTCTCCATGCAGTAGAAACCATCTCCGTGGCTAACGAGTGACGTAGCCAGTCATGCTCTTGCGCTTGTAACGCTAAACATCCGTGAGCAAATTTTGGCTATTCGGGGAAAACACGAGCTTCACTTTTACGGCCCTTGGCTCCTGAAGCCACAGCCTCCCAAAACTCCGAGGAGAAAGTCGGTTGCGTAGCCCAAGGACTGCCGTGGCAGCACTTCTGTAGCCCCTTTGTGTAGAAATTCCCGGTTCCTCTGGAATTGAGGGCGCGGCGGGGCCGGCGGGGAGCGCAGGGTCCGTGCCCGGGCACGGAGGGGACGGCACCGATGCACAAATGTCCCTTCTTGCCCCGCGCCGCTGGCGCTCGCGGCCCTGGGAAGCGGAGAAGCGAAGTGTTAAAGCCCGAGGCCAAACAGCAAAAAAATGGCAGCGTTAGGAACAGCCCCGGTGCCTTCAGGCTCCCATCCCTTGATTGAACCACACTTGCTTTTTGCAATATATTTATGAAGTTAAAAGCTTAAAAGTCGCTGATACTTTCCAGCACCGATTTCTGCATTTGCTGGTCCTTGATTTCTCCCGTGCTCAGCTGGAACGTGCCTTCTGTGCGATGTCCTTTCCCTCTGCAGCTCCCTCGGAGTTGTTTTCAGCCCAGAGGAGGCCTCGAGGGATATTCTCCTGCGGGTGGGGTGGGCAGGGCAGAGCTCCCGTGGATTTCCAGTGTACAAACCTTTGTAGGACAGGTGGGATCTGTACCCAGCGTATTCATGGCTCCCTCTGCTCGCTGTGCGATGCCCAGCGCTGGCTGTGCCCTCCGAGCGTCCCCGGGAGGTGCCAGGGGTGGATTTGATGATCTCAGAGGCCTTTTCCAGCCTCGCTGAGCTGGGAGGAGGCTGGGAGGAGGCTGGGAGGAGGCTGACACTCCCCTGGGAAGCTGTCCTGGGACAGAACTCCCTGCAGGGTCCGTCCGGGCAGTGCCACCCCAGCACGGTGACACCGAGGTGACGCCGGGGTTTGCCTCCACTGAGGAGCACAAACCCCAAATTTCACCCCCTGCACAGTGGGGTTTAATTCCTCCCCTTGCTCCCCAAAGGGGCACAAAGCTGAAATCCAGGTGGGGAGGAGCTGCTGTGAGTGCAGCCCAAGGAGGAGCCCGAGGGATGGGGACAGTGACAGCGCCGAGGTCCCGTTTCCAGCAGGACAGTCCCCTGCACCCACCCAGCAGCGTGGGACCGGTGTGGATTTTGTAACCGGATTTTGGGAATCACTACAACTTTTGCATGCTGAATAGCTATTTATATACATATATATTTTATATATATATATATAAAAAATTATATATATCACAAATGCAGGCCACGTGTCCAATTCAGCTTTGCTTTTGACGAATGAAATACTTAATAAAAATGAATGTTGCAAGGGTTATTTTTTTTTTAATTTTTTTTTTTTTTTGGAAAGAAATCTTTTTAAGATTTTTTTTTTTTTTTTTACACACCTTCGATGTAAAAACTTAAGAATTGGTTAGACAAAAAAAAAAAAAGCCGTATACGCTACAGATAAATCTTTATTAGAAACCACGTTAGATACAGGTGGTGTGGAATTTTTTAAATGTTTGTTACCTAGCATGGACGTTTTATTTTACATATCAGAACATAAAAGTCATTTTACCGCTCTAAGCTGTCTCTGGGTGCATTTCAATAATTAGTATAAAAATGTTCCATGGTGAAACGTTGCCTGGTCTCTCTTCTGTCTCCTGCCTGACACC
>VYZT01058891.1:2992-17391 GCA_013400735.1 Pomatostomus ruficeps | reverse complement strand
GAGGGGGCACAAAGCCTTGGTACCCAGGGCAATTTTTTCTTTGAGATGAATTTCCATTGCACCAGGCAAACTTTTAAGAGAGGGTGGCCTAAGTTTACCTCTCCCTTCCACAAACTGAGGACTTCAAACAGTCAGCAGCACAGATAGCACAAAGGGAACAACCAGCTGGATAACAAACACATTATTCTCCTGACTTCTCTTGGAAATCAGCAGCCAAAAAGCAAGAAGTTGGCAAGGATTTTGTTTCTTTTGCCCTACCTGCAAACAGCAGTGCTTGTTCTGTGTGAGGGAGACAAGCTGGCAGCCCCTTGTCATGGCTGGCTCCCAAAATCAGGTTCATTCTGTGCCATCCATCCACGACAAGTCCAGTGAATGGGGGACAGGTTTCTCCTGCAACTCACTCCTCTTTTTGCATCAACACATGAATGACAGTGTTTATCCTGCAGGAATGACTCACACCAGGGATTTCCCACCGGTGTGACTGTTCCTGGACACGGGTCTGAGATTATGAGTGCCCACACAAAGGGCATGGGCACTGCCACCTGTCTTGTCCTGGCTCCTGTGGCGTCAAAAACACACAACATGGTGACAATCAGCCTTTTCATTAGCAGGTCTGAGGCTAGCATGGTCTGAAGGCCAGGTTTTACCCACAAAGCTGACAGGAAAGGTAGCCCATGTCCCCTGTTCAGGCATATCACAACCTACAGAGGAGGGGTGACTTCCACCTTACCACCACTTCACTGGGGTGACAGGAAAAGCCTTAAAACTCTGTCACAGAGAGGCACAAGCACTCTCTGTCAAGGCCCTAGGCCAGCCAGAAACAAGCCAGAACCAGAAGCCACATATGATTGTGGTAATTGTGATGTTGTGTCTGTGGCAACAAACACTCTGCAGGGGCAGTGAACCCATCCTGAGCACAAAAGACCTTGCTGATGGAGACAGGGATCTGCAAAGTGGAATATAATGGAATAAATACCTATGACTGGAGCTTTGAAGGACAATGTGGACAGAAAAAGTAACTTTTGACTGATTAAGTGTAATTTAGTATTATAATACATCCCTAAAAATGATAATAAGCTTAATTAAGTACATTCTACCAGGTATATGACTGTATTCCTCAACTCTCCACCTGGGTCTTGTTATATGTAGAAAAGAGGAGGGTGAATATGACTGGGCTATATATAAGGAGTGTAGGAATGTTACCTAGTTAGGAGGAAGACCCAAAAAGATCAAAAAGTCGACAGGCTGCTCTTCTACCTCTCAAGTGAGGACACCTTCTTGTTAAGCTGCTGGGTATGGTTGTTATTATGACAATTATTGTATAATGTTATTTTTGTTATTAGAGCTCTATCACAGCTAGTTAATTTATCAATGACAATTCTAAATCTGTTTGTGTTTCTTCAATAAACAGCATTATTTGTGAATCTGGGGTCACACAGGTTCTTGTTGAATATGACCAGACTTCTAGTGCTGAATTGGTTATAACCAGAAATTAAGCCCAGCAGCAACCATTCCTCTGGACACTGAGGACCAGCTGGAAAGCAAAAGAGTTTATTTTCTGCTGAATTTCTACACCTTTAATGCAGCTGTCTTATGGCCCAGCTGAAGGCAGGGACACAGCGAGAGCTGCCCCATATTCTGTCTCGTGACAAATATTTCCTTCTCACAGCTCCAAAGAAAAGCTTGTGGACCATTAGCCACTCACATTTTTTGCCCTGGGCATTATGTTTCTAAAGTGCCAGGAAAAAATAAGGCATGCTCAATACTGGCAGGCACTCCACTGCCACAGCCTGGATTTTGCCTCCTGTGAAAGACAGCGAGTGCTCAGGGAGCCCAATCCCTACAATCCCTCAGAGGCATTTCCCCCATCAGTGCTGGCATCTGCCACTGCCTTTGACAAAATAAAGGGCCTTGTCCTTCACAGTGGAAAAGGGATGTCTACAGACAGCTCCTGTTTGCCACCAGGGCTTTTTTTTTTCTAGCAGACTCCTCCAACTCGAGCCAGGATGTGTGTTCAGTGTGCTGCAAGCTTTGGCAATCTCTTATCTTCCCCCAGTGGGCTCACCACTCGTTTGTCTGTGCCCTGAGCTGACATTTGGCAATGTCTGCTCCAAAAGGCATTTCCAGAGCTGTGTCTTGCCTTGTATCTTCACTCTTCTGTGCCCAGAACCCCTACTGGACCTGCTCCACCTTGCTGGAGCACTGTCACCTGTATCAGGGCAGGTTGTGGCCCAATGACTGCTCAGTGGAATGTGTTTGGGAGTAGAATTATATCTACTTGAATGCACTGGGAGCCTCTCCAGCTGAGTTGTGTCTAGCAGGGATGGAGTCAGGGGCTCTCCTGAGCATGTGAGATTTGTGGTTCAGGATCATGTCCTTCCTGAGAGGGGAGAAGATTGTCACAATTCGAAAGTAAACTGGCAGGATCTGCCCTGGAGCCTACAGCTGTAGCAGCTGAAGTGGAGCACCCTCCCACGGTGCTGGGCTAAATGGATTTATTTCAGCATCCTCTCACTCCACTCATATCACTACTTCTTGCCCTGAAGAGGTCAGCTGTGCCCTAGAGTCTGCTTCTCTACTTCTAAGCTGTCTGGCTTTAAAAAACCCCAAAAACCTGTGTTCTGCTTAATTCTGCAGGATCTTTCGTACACAACTTCGTGATTCTTCCAGCCTCCACAGGAAAGGTTTCTTACTCTTTCCTCTTTACAATGTTTCCTTCATGACACTGCCTCAAAACCTCTCAAAGAACAGTCAGGGAACATCCACTGCTCTTGCTGCCTAGAGAGGCACTCAGCTGAAAAGTAATGCTAGAAAAGTGTACTTCTCCCAAAACTCCAGCTGCTCAGCTGCAGAGGGTAGTGGCACTCACGAGAAGAGCTTGCCCAAATTCCAGCAGCTACAGAGAACTGACAGTTCATCCAGTGAAGGAAGGTGTCCGGCAGCTGTGACAAGAAAAGGAAAACTCGAGGCTCAGAGAAACTCTACTGAAACCAAAAAAGGAAATGGAAGTACAGGAAGGGCACAAGGGACATGTTAGAATAAATTTTGAGTTTTTCAAACTGAGTGAAACATTTCAGCTCCAGCCTTACTCTCACGCAGCATGGATGCTGATGGCTCAAGCCACAAAACCAATAAAATTGAAAGTGCCCTCTAGACCTGATAACACAGATTTTTGTAGAGATGATGCTGCACAATTTGGCCACAGGCAGATAGGGCAGCCAGAGACTGTGCCCAGATTGCCTTGTGCAGTGTTTTATCCACAACACAACCGTGCTTTCTGATTTAAACCACTTTCCTGTTCCTTTCAGCACCCCCAGAAAGCTGGAGATCTACAGCACTTCACACACTGTGCAGTGATTGTAACACAAAAAATGGTACACAGATACGACTGAGACGTTCCCAACAGATAAAGATAATAAGGCTAAAAGCAAAAAAGCACAGAAAGTTCAATCTGAAAGCGCATGTTTGAATTGGACTGTTTGGACAGTCCCAGCCTGGCTCAGAGGGAGCAAGGCAAAGCCCTTCTGGCTGCTTATCTGCAGAGCTATTCTTGGCTTCTCCTGCTCAGGTTTTAATTTAAATATCTGCAGTTATTTACCTACAGCATGTACCAATTTTTCCCCCCTTCTTCTTGAACAATGACTAATTGCCTCATGTGAAGGCAAATATTTAAGTTTGTGTGCAGGAAAGTTTTTCCCTCCCAGACAGATAGCAAGCAGCGCCACAAAAATCCTGGTATTCATATGATGCCTTAAGTGCTGGTAAAAAATAAGAAGTAGATGCAGTAGCATAGGAAGAAGGTATTACTTTTTTTAAATAGGAGCCTGGTGTACACTTCTGTAAGAGAGAGCGTGTGTACCTCTCGTATACAACTTTATGGACTTTACAAATTAGCATATTTACTTAAAATCTCTCAGTGAGTAACTTCACAAGTGAGGTAACTATCTCCCTATTCCCCCCCTAAATGAAACTATAACTTAGCTCAAAAACATGTTCCAGAACCCAGACTCTTCAAGGTTGGAGCCTGTAGTTTTGAGATAGTAGGGATGTTTTGTCTTCCCCCCTCAGAGAACCCCCAAACTAAACTAAATATCAAACTGCAAAACTATAAACCTGCAGTACTAAGGATACAGGGTATAAGGGTATAGGGGAAGGGAAAGGGTATAAAAATGTATAAAAAGGGTATAAAAAGAAAGGGCAAAAATAATCAGGCATCAATGTTTGGGGTTTTCACGTGTTTTTGCTTCATTTCTGAGCTCTGTGAGGTTCAAAAAGCATCACAGTTCTCATGTCAAGGTATTAAAATGCAGACTGGCAACCTGAGGTGACCTTTTCAATAAAAAATGCATGCAAACTTCCGTGTGGGTATGCAGTTCGTACAAAGCCTCAAAGGAGAAATTGAAATAAGAATAGATTTATGTAAAAAGGAAAACAGGAACTGAGTAATCAGTCAAATTTCACAATTTTCTTCAGTACAGAGAAAACATAAGACATTTGCAACACTTGCTGGTTAAATAAGCTGCTCAAAATTACCGTAAAAAGTTATTTTTTGAAAATATTTATTTTTTTAAAAAGGGTAAAGCTTTCCAAGTTACCTTGCCTTACACATTAGACTTTTGACAAACCAATC
Organism: Pomatostomus ruficeps; assembly: GCA_013400735.1. Classification (NCBI taxonomy): domain Eukaryota; kingdom Metazoa; phylum Chordata; class Aves; order Passeriformes; family Timaliidae; genus Pomatostomus; species Pomatostomus ruficeps. The sequence goes on along the minus strand of VYZT01058891.1, from coordinate 12,761 downwards.
ACAGTACTTTTCCTCAGCAATACTGCCCAGGGTTTTGGGAAGAAAGCCTAAGACAAAACCTCAGGATGAAAGGATTGTTGGTTGTACTTTGTCCTGTAAAAATTCAGGCATTTGCTTAATCTTAAATGGATGAATAATCCCCCCAATTCTTGTTGGCAATTCACTAAAATGTAGTTTATGTCTCAGAGTTTTTCTGCCTCACAGGCGATCTCTTCTGTGATCGAGTCTTTTATCCATGCAGCACAGGTCCAGGCAAAAAATCTGTGTATGCCAAATGTCATCCTGGAAAATGCTATCTTTAAATAATGGAAATAAAATTGCAAAGAAAAAAAAATATGATCTCACCCTTAAATTGGCATGTGCAAAAGCACATAATGTTCAGATGGCAGCAGCGTATTCAGATAATTTCCGAGTACAAGCCTGATCACCTGACTTCTGGAGAACCAAGGCTTGTACAATATGTTACACTCAACACCACTTTCTCAGGTTTTTTTTTTTCCTAAAGGGAATACCAAGGAGTTTTCAAATTCATCAGCCTGAAATTGACTGCTTTACTGCAGAAAAATTTATATTGGTCATCCAGGCACCGTTCCACATCTTCCAGATGTTGCCTTTCATTTTCATTTTGTGTTGTCTGAGATAAGTGACTGGATGGTAACATAAGCCTGCAGAACAGCATGTCCTGCTGTTGGCTGTAAGTGATGTAAAAAACCCCCAAAAACCTAGTTTCAGCTACACATTCAATATCTGTCAACATAAAGACTTTTAATTTGAAATTAGAAATAAACTTTTTTTTTCACATAACTTAAAGCATCTGGGTCTGCTAGGGAAACAAATAATTATTGCCTTTCACATACAGCAGAGGACTTGGTTTGTCCAAGAGTGTACATGAGCTTTTAACAGTCAGGACCTTGATCACATGGCTGAATATTTGGCCCAAAGGCTGATGTACTTTTCTTTAAGCACCTTCTAGTGCTGTTCCTACAGAGAACCTGAGTCTCAGAGATAAAATATAAAGGTTTAAATGCTTTCTGACTTGGAAAGCTTCCTCCTCACCCACTTTTATACTTCCAGGGAATCTGGAAAACACACATGCACACGATGACTTGCACTTCTTCCACTAATGCTGGAAATTAATGGTGCAACCACAGACATCTGAAATTATTTTTGCAGACAGGGGACCACAAACACAAATTGTGCTGCCCTTGTTGACTGAAAGATCCTGTGAAGATAACCCATATCTGCTGGGTCAGAACATGAGGCAGGGTGGTCTGCAGAGCATCCAGTGCTCAGGGGAACACTTCACTTGCAGCTGCCTGTCCCCAGTGTGGTGTGATATAAAATTTTACAGCACATTCACAGGTCCGGGCCCTTCATGCAGAAATATAGGACACAGCACAGCTGAGATAATCTGGTCCCAAGGCAACCCAAACAAATGTTAATATTCTAAATAAAATAAATCCTTTAACACGAAAAATCACTGTCTGCTTCTCGCTGCAGGTGGTCACAGTCCTGTCCCTGCCATTTCTAACAATAGATATTGGGGTTTATCCCTCAGAGAGACCCCAAAATGGTTTGTCCAGATGAGTTCCTTGTTCAGTTTTCATGATGCTGTTCATTGTTTCAACCTGAACTCACCTTGATGCTATTTGAGCCCATCACAGACAGTGTCTCCTAAGAAAGCTCAGATTCTCTGCAAATCCATGTGTAAAATTATTCTTGGAGGAGGTTGTTGTGATTTTGTACTTCACTCCTCTTGAGGTCAATGGCAATTTTGTTGCCAGATTCAGTGGATAACTGGCCAGAATATGCAAAATCCAAGGATTTGGGAGATGAAAGCTACTCAGAAAAACACAGAATTCAACCTTATCCAGCCTGAATATAACTTTTATACCATATTCACCGCCACTGCATGAGTGCCCACTCCAACCCGGTGCTTTGTTTTGGTCACAATACGACACTGAGGCCCATGGCATCAGCTTTTTCTGGATGGCAGGACCACAGCAGCAGCCTGGAGAAAGGTTTTCATTGCTCCTCCAGTGCTCACTCTTCTGTTTCTAAATGCAGGCCACACCCAAAAAGATCCAGACCACAGTCTGTGCTTGACAGTGATCTAGAAAAACACGCTGAAGAGTCTGGAGGAGGGCTGAGGTGGAAAACTGCTGCCGTGGAGCAGCCAGGACCCAGAGGATTTGCCTGCAAATGAGCCACAGCGGCAGCTGAAGCCCTTGCCAGCCATCCTGTCTTGTGCCCTCCAGCTCTGTGCAGGTAAGATTGCCCTGGTGGTCCCTTCTCCACTCACTTTTGGCTCTGAAGATTATCTTTACTCCTGAAACCCCTAATGATCTTTTCTCATGCCCGTGGCAGGCACTGTGAATGCGACAAGTCTCTTCCCTCTCTCCAGCCTCTCTCAGGAAGCTCGTGGAATACGTGTCATCTGCCAAGTCCCTGATTGGAAAACTTCAACCAAATATAGAAAGTCTGGACATGAGCTGGACCTTTTATTTTTTTATTTATTTTTTTTTTCTTCTTCGGCTGCCTGGTTTTAAGTTTGTCTGCAGCTGCTGAAGTTAGGGAGAGCCTTGAAAGAGTGACCACTTTTATTTTTTGACTAGATTGCAAGCCAGACTCACCACAAAGCCATTTTTTATGGTTTTGCAAAAAAAAAAAGCGTGTAGCAAACCTTAGAAAAGCTACTTAGTCATCCTCTTAGTGACCACTGTCTTCTGAAGTTTTTCCCTCTTCTCTCCCCCTGTCCCTCACAGAGATTTTTCTGCCACTTCCCATAGCAGAGCCACATTCTCATCAGCTATACAGCTTGTTTAAGAACTGTTTCGCTGCTGGTTCTAAAGTATTTGTTTTCACAAAGCAGTGTCTCCCGGAGGTGAGATTTAAAACACACTTTTACAGGAAAATTGCAGTTTAACCACCAAAAAAACCAACTGAGAGATGGTAAAGCTATCCCTAGGAACAACTACTTTTATGGATGGATCAAAATTTCAGTTGTAGAACTGGACAATTAATTAGAAAAAAAAAAAAAAGAAAAAGTAAATTTCATGGATAATTAAAAACAATTTTAAAACTCCAAGCTGTTGCTTTGTTGGTAGGAATTGGGGGACATCCATGCTATTGACCAGTTTCAGATCTAAGTCGTGGTAGAATTTCTCTGCGGTACCAAGGACTGAATGTCACTCACAGCTCTTGGCTCAAATCAGACCACTTGCCCAATTTCTGCTCATTTCAATTCCTCCTAAGCCTTGTTAATCCTCACATAGCCAGGTGCAAGCTGAGGAAAACACTATTTTTACAGCCTGACTGTCTTGCTGTGTTACTCCATCCTGGCACGGCAGAGTTCTGTCCCTTCTCCCTTCTGCTCTGTTCTCTGTTCCTTGGAAATTACCCTTTCAACAACAGGACCCATTAAAGAGCCTTCAAACCTTTCTGTGAGGCATCAGGTGACAAAAATGCCCACCTGGATGGGGCAGGATCAATTTGTACCCAAGCAGGGACATCTTTTTCAGGACAGATGCTTGCTCCTGGAGCACTGGGTTCCCCGAGACGAACATGAGCCAAGTGGAGCTTTTTAGCTCAGAAGCAGAGTTCTGCCTTAGAAATGCATGGCATGAGGCAAGGTGAAGTGCCATGACGAGTTTGCAAGAGTCTGGGGGATTCTGTGCTTATTTCTGGCAAGGGATTCTACTCTGGATGTAATAATAATCTTGTCAACACCAATCCACCGCAAAGATTTTTTTTCAAAGCAAGGAATTTGTTCAGTAATTATTCCTTAGTGCCACTCCATCTTCACCCCAAAGGAGAAAGGTCTTTGTCACAGGGTTTTGCCTCACCAGGATGAATACATTTCATCCATTGTCTTATTTAGAGGTGGTTCTATGTGACATCAGAGTTAAGTAGAGGAAAGTTCAGTAAAATCATGATCATTTGTGGTTATAACTCCAGTCAGCCCCCACCAACAAAGCCTGAGTTGCAAAGGCAGCATAAACAGTGCATTCAGAAAAGACCAAAGGCACACTTTAAATTATTTCTTATATCAGTAGTTTCACTATGTGAATTAAAGAGAGGAAGTGCTCCAAGTTCTTGAGGAAACTTTAGTTAAAAAAAAAAAAAGGGGTATTCAAATTGCTTCCCCACTTACATCTTTTCCAACTCTTTACCCTTTCCACTCCCTTTTGGGTGGAAGAAAGATTAAAGTAAGAGAAACATCTGAAGGCAGCAATGATAGAAACAAAAAGGAAGCAACCCATGCCTCAGATTCTGTTCTACACTAATAGGGCACTGAAAATGGTCCACCAAAACCACAAAGAACAAAGAGAGAAAATCTGCTTGTGAAAATGTAGCTTCTGAGGGATGGAGTTTTCCAGTCCCACTCAGAAACCATTCCTTGCCAGGCTGGGAAGGGACCAGGAGGTTGATGGCACCTGATGAATGAGTCGATACTGCCCTGGGGATTTATAAGCTGCAAGTGAAAATGCCAGTAGGGACAGGTTTCTGGGGAAGGGACCTCATTTTGGGGTAGCCAGTCTTGTTTGGGAATTCTCTTCAGCTCCTCTGGGAAGAATTTCCAGTTCACTTCCCCCTGATTATATCATATAATTTTTTATGACACAGGTAAAAAGAGGTAGCAAATGAAAAAAAGATGCATTATTGAAGGTGATGTGGTGGGAGAAGCAGCCTGTGCAGGAGGACATTTCATTCTGTCACCCCAGTTCCCTGGGACACCATTTATCTGCTGGTAATTTACTAATTAATTCTAATTTACCTTAGGAACATTCCAATGCCCCCCATACCTCAGACAGTTCATGTTTATTATTCAGAGCTTAGCACAGTATCTAGCGGTTGTTTTAACCTTTCGCTGAAGGGGTAAATAAAGGGCTGCAAAACACGTATATTTTGAAATTTGGTCATCCACAAAACGTGCACAACCAGACAGAAACATGGCCCCATTTGCTACTGGTTTTCCCCTCTCCCTGGGGAGCTGAGATTGAGATGAAAACCCTCCTGTGTGTGCCTGCCTGCATCCACTGCCTTGTGGGTGCACCTTTTGCTGCACCAAGGTCATACAGTGACTCAAGGGCAGGAGCTGAAAAGAGACAATGGGGCTGTTCTCCATGAAAAAAAGAAAAATCCACTGCAATATCTTCAATACTAGAAAGAAACTAGCATTTCTGGGAAGTGAAGGCTGTGAAAAGAGTCCATACAAAAAGGTAATAAACTTCTTTAGATAAAACAACAGAAGCAGGAATTAATATTTTGAAAGGAAGCTGCTACTTTCAACCATAAAAAAATCATATCACAGACTTCTTTTTAAAGAGTGAAAATAGAAAATGAACCGTTTTTATTGCATTCATCTGAGTAGTATTTTTCCATGACCAAGAAAAAAAATGAGGATTTGTTTCTTTGGGACATTTTGTTTTTAAGAGGCTCAAATGAGTTAGTGAAACACAAAACTATGCTGGATTCTCCCATCTCTAATTACCCATAAAAACTTATTTGTTCTGAGCATAAAGGTCTAAAATTTTCCCTACAGAACCTACAAACACTGGACTTGACTTTAGCCTTAGATACACACAGCCTTGAGAGTCTATACTTATGAGTAACATTCTGGTAATTTTGGTCAGACTGCTCCAAAACCCATCAAAGGCAGCAAAGGTCATTGTTCTCAGAGAGTTCAGATTAGAGATTACCAATACCTACTCTAGCAGAAAAATAAAGGGGACTAAAAATTTTTAAGATTTGCTATATTACAGTGGATGTGTCTACCAGAAAAGGAGCCAAACCAGAGGTAAATGTTAAAACAAAAGTGAAAATCCTATTTTTTTGTCCTGCTTACAGAGTCTTGGCATCAATCAGAGTCTGCAGTATTATGTGTTATTGGACACCAAGGCTCCTATTATAAACATGCTGTCAATATCTCTCTTCTTTAATCTCAGCAAACTGATGGGTGGTAGCAATTATGCAGGATGATTTATCTGGAGTGCTGTAGCACGCCGGTGCTCTGCCTTGCAAGCTAATCCATGAGCTCTTTTCCCTTGCCCAAGCCATGTGGAACTCGTCCTTGAGCCGTGCATTACAAGACCACAGCTCATTTATCTTTCCATGTTTCAAGGAAATCTGACATGGGGAGGCACAAATGTTACTGCTGCAGGAGCAGATCCAAAGCTGGGGGAAAGTCTGAGGGAGATAACAGAGAATTTCCTATTATTGATCCACTTAAGGTCAGGGAGGGGGTTATTTGTATTTCCCTCTGGCTAAAATCTCAGTCCTGTCCCAGGCCAGGCTTAGCAGTGGTGTGAGCAGCATAGAATGACACAAAATGCACATGAGGGACATTTGGTCCCATGGGACAAGTGTCCATTTTACTTGAGAAGCCTTTAATGAAAGGAAAAATCCCTCAGAGGGGGAGCTCAGGGTGCATTTAGCGGGATCAGGTCCCAGCAGAACACCCTAGGGTGCTTTGGGGTGACCAAACCCAGCTACCTTTGAGGCGTTTCACTCTGCAGACACCGCTGCATGAGCCTAGGAGGCAGGAATCCAGGCTCACACCCTCCTCCCTCCAGATGCTTAGAGCAGCTCTGCTGCAGCACAGCTCGCAGGAACCTGACTCCAGAGCTGTGGAGGGAGCGGATCCCTCCCTCCATCATGGGTAGGGTCCTTGGTTCCAAGCCATCTCCTCGGCTTCTTCCCCCCATCCTGCTCTCCCACCACCTGTCTGTGCAAAGCAGAGATGCCAAGCTCACAGCCAGAGCACTGTGCTGGCTCCCTGGCAAGGTCTCAGCAGTGGGAAAAGGCCTCTGCAGGACGAATGTCCTGTGGTAACCCAGAGTGAGCCAGCAGGATCCATCTCAGCCTTTCTCAGCTTCCTCCTGGGCTCCAAAAAAACTGCACAGACTGAGGAAGATCCTTATTCAGGTCTCCACTCACCCCTCCCTTCTCCTCACCTGCCTGCAGGTAAAGGTGGTAAACAAAACCAAAAACACAAGCTGGCACTTCTTAGATAAGTTGGGATAAAGAGCTCTGACACTTCAGTTTGTGGGGAAGCCAGGGTGTTGAGGGGAGGTGGGATGTTAAATAGAGAAAGATGTTCTGGAGGAACTATCCCCACCCTCATCTCAAATTGTTCCCTCATTTCTGCCCCATTTGCAAAGCCTTTTATATTCATGAACCCTTGGCAGTTAGCTGATGAAAGCCCTATAGATGTGCAAAGAACTCCTATTACTGAAAAAAAAAAAAGATATCTTCCAGTCCATGGAACTATCTCTGCCTGATCCAGAGACAGGGAGGTGCACTGTCCCTTGTCCAGCTCCTTGCTGATAGCTCTTCCGTCTGCTCCACTGTCATAACACTGCTGAAATAAACTAACTGCCCAAAGCCTGGAACTCTCCCAAATATCCAAGCAAACAGAAAGAAAAGAAGAAAGAAAAATGAAAGAAGGGGAGAAAAATGATCTTGTTGTTGGAAAATCTATCTTTAATACTTCTTTTTATTCCAGTAACCTTTCCTGATTTTATCTGCTTTTGGACACTGTTTTTCATCTTGCAGTTGGATTGGGTGAAGTGCTCTCTTTCATCCATGTTAATTTGTGGGGTTTTGTCATTTAATTGTATTTTGGTGCTTTGCACCTGCACTTCACAATGGGCGTTTTTCTTGTCTTTGCACCCCTTTTTTAGCACAGAATTCTTTACAGCACTGCTAAGCAGCAGAACTGAGGGCAGCACAGGTGGGCTAATGCTCAAAAGGTCCCCTCTTATCACCTGTGATGGGCTCATCAGAGGTCCTGCCAATAAATCTTCCCTGCAAACAACACAGAACCGTCTTAGAATTAAACTGAATTTCAGAATCAAAATATTTGGGTTTTCTCTCAATACATCAAGTTCTTAGTTATATGTTTGACACCTCCTGATTGTTCTTAAGCTTGTTTTATTTGACCATAGAGAAATGTATCACCATCAAAACCCTTCTTAAAAAATGCAGCTTCACTTTAGGGGAAAAAAAATATTCCTAAACAAGACAACACTTGGGAAGAGTTTAAAGTTAAGCACATATCTCTGAGACCAGAGCTTTCGTTCTAGAAGTTTTTGGATATTTATGTGAAAAGAGTGTAAAGCTTTTGGATATTTATGTGAAATTCTGAAAGACATCCTGTCCTTCTGATTTACAGATGCTCAGGACCTGGCACCCTGATAAAAAGCTCACTGTTTTCAAACCTTTGCCTTCAAGGTGCCTCTGGAGCTTACATATCTTTCACAAGAGTATTGAAGAAAAATTAAAATGTGATATATTATTCATCTTCTTTAAAAAGATTAGTGCCCCTTTGCAAATGAAGACTAATTTCATAGACATATAAAAAGGAAAACACTATTTTTTACAATTACTTTGTTTATTATTTCCTTACTTTGACTGAGCTATGAGTGTGGATGCTGCTATGTGGGGCCAAACCAATAACCTGGAGGGACATATCTGCCTGCAATCACTCCATGCAGCACTCAAACATAACGGCACTAAACCCCAATGTGTCACATGGAACCTCACCCACAGCTGGTTTAACCCAACAGCTGATAAAGAGAGCGGGACAGAATGCCTAAACTTTGATTACACTTTAATGTTTCCAGCTGAGAGGAGGCACTGCTGGGTACTCAATGGTTGTGTTGAGCTAGAAATCCCAGCTCCAGCGAGTCCTTCATGCAAGTCATGAAGAATAAATAATACAGCATTCTCCATCTGAGTCAGTCTAATTGTACTGACAACACAGGATTAATGTCTGAAAAAATGCTGAGCTCTCCAGTTAAAAACTTTCTGGGAAGTGAACAAGGATCTCTTCCAAAGAAGAAATTAGGCTGTCTGATTCTATATGAAAAGCTCTTATTTCCCTGTTTGTGATATTACTTAAGCCATGTTCCTAAAAGAAGTCGGATTCACTAATGCAGGCCTAGCAACTCAATTTTTTAGAATTTTTCACCTCATAGGCTCACAGAGTGGTTTGGGTTGGAAAAGCTCTTAAAGATCATCTTGTTCTAATCCCCTGCTATGGGCAGGGACACCTTCCACTGTCCCAGGTTGCTCAGAGCTCCAGCCTGGCCTTGAACACTTCCAGGGATGGGGCAGCCACAGCTTCTCTGGGCACCCTGTGCCAGGGCCTCCCCACCCTCACAGTAAAGAATTTTTTCCAAAATCTAATCTAAACCTTCTCTCTTTTAGTATAGAGCCATTCCCCCTCGTCCTGTCACCACATGCCCTTGTAAAAAGGGAATTCTCTCAGCCTGTCTTCACTTCCTAACAATATTTGTATTGTTTAGTGACACACAGATACTTCAGCTCTGTTAGCTTTAGTGTGTTTCTGCCTTTCCATTCTGGATGATTCTCCAGATATTATGAAAATTGTTGCAATTTTCTGTCTTTCCTTTTTTTTTTTCTTCCCCATCATGCATTTAACTATTACAGGATGACAAAAACTAAAGGAATTCAAAAATTCTGATGTCAACCTGAAAGCTTCATAGCCTCACTTGGGTGGAATATGGCCCTTGTGAATCACTGAAGAAACATTCAAAACATTCACAACAGGCCTGCAAAATGTCAGAGAAAGTCGCTCTGGTGATAGCAGCAGAAGCTGATTTCCAAGGGAAGGATAAGGACAGAACCAAACCTTTTGAGCCAGCGTGCAAACAAGCACAGATTGATTCCTATTTCATTTTCTGAAGCTCAGAACACTTTGGAGAGTCTTCTCCTTTTATACTTGTTCAATCTTGGTTGGTTT